>APFE031141447.1:53873-81972 GCA_000404065.3 Pinus taeda
ATTACACAGCATAATACTTCTCACAAGTATCTCCACCTCTGTTACACACAATACAGCTCAGATCTGAATCAATCACTGGCTCAAATCTCCTTCGCTGCTTGCTTGCCTCCGCTGCTCAAACCTGCAAGAGAACTAATGATAATTCCAAGGCAACCACGTATTTACTTGGCTAAATCACGTGAGAACAAGCTATAATGTGAGCAAACTCATTGGCATACTCAATCCCTTGATTGTGCAAGATCTGATGCACAACTATAGTCACAACTGATAGCAATCTGATTCTCTAACACTTGTCCCTGTTGAACTGAACATGCACTGACATGCAACTGAGTTAACTGATGTATTCATTAGTTGTATTATGAGTTAATAACTTGTGAATTAATTAATAACTAATTCACCCAATTCATCTCTAGTCTATCGCCAGTTAGACTAAATACAACTAGTTTAACAAAGCTAAACTGAACACAACTCCATCAACTGCACCTCCAGTCCACTAAACTCAACTCACTTGAGTTCTAACTGAAGTCCTGCATGCAATTATTAGTCATCCCATAGGTAACCACGTATTTCCTTCTTGGATCTGCATGTACCACATCCGTAGCTCATCCTGAAGTGCTCCAAGAGAATAAGACAAGGTTTATAGTCTAAATATTATTATGAGCTAATAATATTTGACTGTTCTATATTTAGACTGAGCAGTCACTCCGCTGTGGTGTCACTCCGCTGTGGTCTAAAAATATAAGTCCATCTATTTTTCCAACTTGATCAATCATCCATAAACAGCAACCTGCAATCCATAGACATGATCCATATGTTAAAAATAGACATAGTCTAAAAATAGACTTGCGCCAAAAATAGCCTGCGGGCCCACTTAGTGAAGGCGACTCCTTTCCACTAAGCTCCATAATCTTGTTGCATTCTCAACAAGAATTTCTTGTTGCACACTTTTCAACACCTACAACTAGTTCTAGAAGCAAACTTTCGGTGCTCAAAGCAGGATGTTGTCAGCCTTTGATTCAGAGAAAGGGAAAATGCAAATGGCATTCCTCCAGGCACAGGTTCCTCAGCCCAAGGCAGCATCAGACTATAAGAAGACAACATTTGAGTTTGATGTAAAAGATATACATCCCATTGACCAAATGGAGATGTGCAAGCAGACTAGAGAAATGATATTTTCCACTGTCACTAACATTGCTATGAGTTTGTCTAAACTGCAGGTTACATTAGCAAATGTCCAATAACAACTGAAGATGGAGAAGGTCTCTGCACTTGCCAAAGACACCATGATTAAAACTAGGGAGGACTTGGTGATCAAAGTGGGTTATGACCCTTCAAACATCAATGCTACAAAAGCGATTATAAAGAAAATTAATTTAGACATAGCAGCATTAAGGAAGCAGTTAAAATTTCCATCTACAAAAGATCCTCTAGCCAAGGATATTGAAGATACATAGACACAAAAGACAGATATGATGAATCTCATCATGGAGCAGTGTGCACAATTGAAGCAAATGGAGACATAAATGGAAAAGTTGAGTAAAGAAAAGGAGAAAACTGCCAAAATGGTTGGTGTCCCTTTGCAAGCACTCCCTATCATAACTATTCCTATAGCCATATCTTCTGCAACAAGTACAAGGGATGTTGTAGATCAGTTGGAAAATGCAGTACAAAACATGTCTCTCCAGACTGAAGAGATCAAAAAGTTACAGGATCAATTACAACTTCTACAGGATCATCAAAATAAGACTGGAACTTTTCATGCAATAGAGCTACAGAGAGATTAAAATTAGATACATGCATGGAAGAACTCAACAATTGAATCTTCTATTGGCTACACACTGGGCCATGTTAAAAAAATCATCTGGAACAATATCATTGAAGAAATAGATGAAATATGGCCATGTATCCAGATTATATTTGAGCAGAAGGAATTGATGGAGAAAGCCAAGAAAACCATTTTTGCTATCAATGTTGAATTGGGAGAAATGCCTTGTACAACCAACAACATCATAAAGTTCCTCAATTCCAAAAACATATATGAGCTGGATGATCTAGGATTGGATGACATAATAGAAACTATCCTAGAGGTAAAGAAAGTTCTAACAAAGAAGAAATTAGTTGTACTGATAGAGAAGTGTCACTCTGGAGGCAATAGTTAACTGGTTTTTCAATAGAATAGATGCATTGAACAAGAAAGGTATGCCTTCCTTATTTGTGATCAATGACAAATTAATGACTAAGGGAAGACTACATGAAGAAGCTTCAGGAAATTGCCAAGGATACATCTAAGTCTCCCAACATCAAAGGTTCTATGACAAGGAGAGATTTTTACGAAGCTATCAACAACATAAGTTTTATCCAACATGAGATAAAACATATTTTTGCAATAAAACTCACTTTTGGTCGGTATACTGAGGTAGATGAGATCTACCAAAAAGTGACAAAGATTACTATTCCAGAAGAAGAGCAACAGGAGAAGTTGTGTGAATTCCAGGTTTAAAAAGATAGGTCAACCTCACTAGCATAACACTCGAATAGTGGCCATTCAACAACTGTTCTCCTTCAAAGCAGGGCCAGATGTTCAGATCACTTCAACATATGCATTCCTTTTGATCACATTACTTCTTCTCTGTTAGTTCTAAGTTAATAATAGAATGTCGTGTCACTCAGGCATTAATTGTAATATTTTTTTAATTTTGTTTAAATACTTCATTTTGTCGAAGTATTCAAGGTTGAACCCTTGAACAAGTTATCAAGCAGATTTGTAATAAGCTGGAGCATTTTTGAGATAATAAAAGATTATGGATTGGCCTCATATGGTCTGTTTCTCCGTGAGTTGTATTTCATTTTGTTTATTCCTTATGTCTTCTTCATATAAATCATGTCTTTTGCAGTTATTTGATTTAAAATTTAATTGAATTTCAGTTTCATTTTGGATCCTCGGTGAAGTTGTAATTTAAATAAGAGATAAATTTATAGAACTATTTGTTATTGTAAATTCCTCTTTGAGAATAAATTGCATTAGATCTTTGTGATAGTCTTTTTATATTGTGTTGATTAAGAAAACACTGTTTTCTTAATTTCTTCTTATAAATGGTTAAATACTCAATTTGAATATGAAATTAGTTATACTTCTCCATATTCTACTTATCCATCCCACTAAAATCAAAATAACCATGTGCATGTAAAGAAGAACCTTTTATTTTATTAAGAACCTATCCAAGTTTAAAGCACCTGTTTATAAACAGTTCACTGGTCATCCAATCATTTAAAACAACAAAACATTATAGATGCTTTGGAATAACTAATTGACCTTAGGTTATCTCAAAGGACAACAGGCAGTACCCATAAATTCATCTATTACAAATTAATAAAACTTCTATATTGTTTCATATATATAGCACTAGAGTTTCAAGTAATAATTGTAGATGGAGGTACCATAATATATTAGGAAAGAGTCATATTATTAAGCTCAATATGGGGGATTATTTATTGCATAGTCCCATGATTGCAATCCAAATAGGTGGTGCTAGCTCCCCATAGGGAGCTCACTTAGAAAGTCCATGAAAATGTAAAGTAAATGTGAGTATAGGGTTCCATGTCCAAATCACTATTGTGTTGGGGGGTAGACAATTCACCTAGGGGTTATAGTGGTAGTGATTGAAATTCACCCCATGTTACACAAGTTTCCTCCAGACATAAAAAAAAATACAAATGGGTGGTGTTGTCATTGTATAGGGGTATAATGCATTGAGAACAATGATATTTAAGTCTCAAGATGTCTTCATAATATTTACCTCAGGGGGCAAGGGAATTGAGCTTAAAGGTATCTAAGGGAAACCCTCTAAAGTGATAAGCTCCAAAGAAATGACAAAATTATTCAATATAGGGGAACTAGGATGTGGTTGCACAATTTGTTCACTAAATGTTCAAGTGTCATTATCATCAATGTTAGGGGATATCCATATCATTCCAAGGTATTTGGAGTAATACCTAAGGATCTTACACCTACTCTAGATCATGAATATGTTATTCATTTGCAACCTAGAAGTGTACCATATATAGATGAAGAAGAAAAACTCATACTAGAAGTAGAAACAATTCTTGAAACAAGGATTACGCAACCAAGTAATCTAGCAATTATGGAATACCTCATCAAACAAAAGAAGCTACCAATGGAAGAGGTGACATGGGAAGATGACGTATTCATGAAAAATCTCTAGTAGTTAGTCAAGTGTTGAGGACAACATTTGTTTGAAGCGGAGGGGCATGTTAAGCCCTATATAAGCCCCATGTTAACCTTAAAACCCCTTATTAATCCCTAGATATTAAGTGATTAAATTTATATTGTTATATTGCTATGTATACTAGAACCTTTCATGATCCCATTTTATTATAATTGTGCCCTTTGTCTCTTGCACACACACACACACACACACACACACATTAAGGAGACCCATTCTTAAGATCATCACATCTTGTCTTGTACATTGTATTCATTATAAAGGAAGGTTTCCTACTCAAAGAGGATTGGAATTATTGGTTTCTTATCACTTTTAAGGTGCGAGGTTCATAACCCTTGTCTATGGAAACCATTTATGGCCAAGAACATCTATCTATGGCATCCTATGTGTCAAACACATCTAAGGTTCTTGTAGTTTATAGATTGCTTCACACCAAAGAATCCATTATCCATGTCCTCAAGGACAACTTGGTCACGACACAAAATCAAATGAAACAACAAGCTAATCAACATGGATCTATATGTCCTTTTGTTGAAGGGAATCAAGCATCCCTTGGTTTGTAGCCGTATAAGTAAACATCATTCAAAGGTAAAGTTTCCCATAAGCTAGCTCCTAAATTCTATGGTCCTTGTCAGATCATATAATGATTGGCCGGGTTTCCTACAAGTTGGCTCTTCCAACCCACTCCAAGATTCATCCAACCTTTCATTTATCCTATTTTAAGAAGGTTGTGGGATCAAATAGCTCTCTTGTGGGAAAAATGACTAAGATGTATTGTGGCCCCCTATGGAAAGAAAACAACAAGTGGGAGAATGTTGGGTTGTGTTATATTCTTTCCACGACTAACCTATGTAGTTAACCGGTGGATTAGAGGGGGGGTGGATCCCCCCGTTTGTTGCATCGATTGCGTAGCGAGGGGGTCACAGGGGGGGTTTGAGGGGGGCGGGTAGCCCCCCTTTATGGGGTTTGGGATAGCGCCCCGAGAAATTTTTTTTTGGACCCTATATTAGGTTGGGCAGACCTACCTATGGTTTTCGGTCCATGGTTTTGGACGCGATGATTTTCGGTCCATGGTATTGGATGCTTCGGCATGTATAAATATGTATTGTAACATTGAAAGGAAAATAATGAAAAATCAAGCTGGTAGTCCCGGTTTTGGGATCCAGGGGAAAATCTCTTTGTAAATGTGTTTTATGTATTATGCTCTCACATTGTTTATTTTCTATGTTTTAGAATTCGTATGCAGGTAATTTTTGTACGGGGTTAAAACCTACACTTATCAGATCATATAATGATTGGTCGGGTTGCCTACAAGTTGGCTCTTCCAACCCACTCCAAGATTCATCCAACCTTTTATTCGTCCTATTTTAAGAAGGTTGTGGGATCAAATAGCAAAGTGCAAACCAACCTACTAGAACTTGATGAAGAAGTATACATTTGACTCTAGCTAAAAGCAATATTGGATACTAAAGGGTGCTAGTTGCACTAGTACATAATCAAGGAAGTATTGATTCAGTGGAAAGATATGTAACAACAAGACGCCACATGGGAACTAACAACAATTCTCTAACAATTTCCTCACCTTCAACCTTGAGAACGATGTTCCTTCCAAGGGGATGACATGTTAGGGTCCTACCCAAACTTGACTTCCTTACTAATTTATGAAGGCACCTTCTTTGAATAATGCCCATTAATTAGTTATTTAATAGCCATTTATTGTAAAAATTGCCATTTTATTAATAAGACCCAAATTAGTTGGTTAACTGTCATTATAATGAGCCCATAAGTTCATAAGATTCTCTATGGGTAGTTATATATAAAGCAGAAGAATATTATGTAACGTTTGTTAAAAATTGTTATTGTATTTAGAGCACTACACTTGAAGGTTGCTCCCTTGAAGAGGAAAATGAACAAAGCTCTTTATTTATTTTATCAAAGAGATCATCCTTATCGTTTACCTTTATTTTATTCTTTGTTGTTGGATTTTATGTGAATTACACAGCAAAATGCCCAAAACATTCCTAATTTGTTCAAAGACTTTTTTAGACCATAAAATTGGAGGAAGGCCTAAAATCCTTATCAAAGTTGAGATTATATCTAGATGACTCAACCTGGCATCAAAATTAGTGCCATTTTTTGAAGGAAAAGTGGTTAAGATCCCCATCCTTACCTTGTATGTAAGATATTTTTAGCCTACTGAAAGGTCCAGATTATCCAACTCCTTACCAAAATTAATGATTGAGGGTACTAAGCAATTAAGGGCACAAAAATGGTTTTTATCTAGTTTTTAGAGTTTATGGACACATTATCCTTCCTGGAAATTGCCCAACTAGGACTACTCCATTATCTCTTTATTCCCATTCAATTTAGTCTTCTCATCCACGACAAGGTTGATAGGTTTACAGATTTTTTTATTACATTGGTGTCATTTGGATTTCCCCCTTCCTTTAGAGTCCCATGAAAGTGTCTTCCCTGAATCATGTATAGGGTTACCACTAATATGTTGGAGTTCCGACATTTCACTATTGAGACCTTACTTAGGTATCCAGTTAAACCTTCGTCACAAGCATCAACATCATAAAAATTTCCTTGTGCATTACTAGTACTAGGGTTTACAACTCGAGGATAAAGATTTTGTTTTAGAATTATCCATAGGATCATCATTACAATTGCTAAGGGATTTGAGAGATACACCTTCTAAATTAGTTGAAACATTAATTGATAAGACCCCTTCCTCTATAAAACATGCAGATAGATTGTGTGCCATCTCACTAATGGTGAAAAAAATATCTTCTGCCAACAACCTTGAACCCATGTTTGTAGTCCTTTGAGGCAATTAAATATCATCTAGTAGGTGAAAAGATGGACAATACAATTTTTTTGGCCCTCCAATGTGTCCTCCAAATAATCTAGGGCTCCTTCCTCTTGGATTATCATTGATACAAGCAACCTTACCTCCAATTGTTTGTGTTGCCTCCTAAAGATATACCTATAGAAACCTTATGTTCGAATCATTTGTTCTTCTCATATCTACACAATAAGGACACCTAAGGAACACTTCTAAATTTATCGCTCAAAACATCTAGGGCATGCACATTTATCTTCTCAATCTAGGACATGTCTCCACTAAAATATGACTTATAAACACCAAAGCTATTTTAAATATCCTCCAATTGGTTGTAATAACTTGTAATAATTAGGAAAATAATTAATGTGGTTATCAGTTATGTTGGCGCCTCCACCATTGCATTTTATTGTTTCATTGATTGCTTGAATTGTTGCCCCAATTCCTTGGTTGAATGCCATAACATAGTGACAATTGTTATCCACCATCCAAAACTAGACTACATTCTTACACAATATTGTAAGGTTCTAAGTTACAATGTTAAGGTTATCCAACATATGTGAGATCTAATTTTGTAATTAATATTATTATATTGGTTATATGTGTTTATAAAACCAAAATTGTACCACTGATAATTATAAGTAATTCATTTATTTTTCTTACCTTTTTAAATAATGAATTCTATTGACCCAAAAATACTATAATGAATGACCTTACTTATAACCATTTTTTATTTTATTTTTTTATTTTTTTAATATATGTATCCTAGACCAAGAGATAACAAAACCTTCTCTTTACAAAATTTTGAAAATGAATTAAAACCTATTAATACTCTACTACTACCATAACTAAAGTAGCCCTCGTAAATAATATGTTTTTTTTGCATAAAGTATATATCAAAATTAGAATGACAAAGCCCTAAAAATAATCAATATTCTACCTCATCATTGGATTGTTTGGATTGCTCAACTAAAATGATGCTTCTCAAAGTTCCTAGGGTATGGCTCTCCTTGGTTTGGGTTAGGTTCTTTATACGTACTATGAATTCTCTAACCTACTCCTCCAAGGTTAGGTACTTTATATGTACTATGAATTCTCTAACCTACTCCACCAAAGTTCTATCAAAATGGTGAATGGGAGCAAGTAACTTCACGATAGCATGACTCAAGCTTCTACCATTGCGATTCAATCATCTCGTGAGATATTATGCACATGTAATTGATTTATCCACTCCATTATGCCACCTCTAGAGGTGTCTATTATTTGTGTTAATGTTTTCAATCATATCCTCCTAGTACTCAATTTTGTTTCCTTCTCTTTGCTTTCTCTTGTTTTTATTTGCACCTTTTTACATTCCCATTGTTGTGTCAATGTTAATTCTAGTTTATTATGAAAATTCCAAAAGACTTTGTTAATGTTCTAAATCTAAAATATGTCAAAAAAATTGAAGTAATGTAGGTTTCCTATTCAAAGCACATCACTTGTAGCTTTGTATGACAGTGTTTAGGTTTCCCTTGGCTTAAATGTGGTATTGGATGCTCAAGATATTCAATATCATTATCCGCTAGGTGGAAGTCTTCCCTGTCAACTTTTTTTGAGATTGCTAATTTAAGTACTTTCTTGAACTAGATATCCAATCTCTCCTTCATAAGTTTATGTCCATGGATTGAAAGTCACTAAAATTTATTTAGGGATTTTGCCCTTTGAATGAGGATAATTAAGCATCTCAATGTTTGGTGTAGATAAGATGAGAGAAGTATTAAATGCACCCTATTGAAAACCACTTCCAAGGTTTTTCGTAGAGGGGATGGTTTTTCCACGTGATCACACTTGACATCACTTGTATCTTTTGTTGGGTCTTTGGGGAATGGTCAACTTTTTTAGCATAAATTCATGTCTCTCGAATGTTTGAATGATTCATAGAGAAAGACACATTATGACCTCCATTCCACCTTTTTCATCCATTACCTTTAACTTCTATGGTACCACCTTCACATATTTCTTTGCTAGGGTTATAACAAAGTTATTTTTTTTTTAAACCTAAAATATTTATACTTGAGTGAAGAACTTTAAGGTGTCACGAAGATGTGGTCCAATGGTTAGGTGGGGAGATTTGATCCCCATAGCTCTTGTGGTCCTGTCTTGGAAGGATTATGTATGTTTGAGCACAACTCCAGGCATGATTTTTTTATGGACATATTCCTCACAAAATTCTGCCATAAAAATAATCTAACAAAATCAACTATAAACAATAAACTCACACAATAATAATTGAGCCGAGAGGCTCATTCTATAGCCCATGAGGGGATGTGTAAGTTTGTCCGGTATGTGCCCCTTTAAAAAATAAAATAAAATAAATTATTAATAGAAAAATCTTAGCTATACTTAAAAAATGAATATGTTGTAAGTAATTAGAAGAGAAAAAATGTGTGAATCAAATATTTAAATCTTATACTTTTCAAAAATATTTCAACAAGAGAATTAAATTAACTATTTGAAGATCTATGTTAACTAATTTATGTGGATATCAACTTCATATATATCTATATATAGAAAAAAATCAAATTTTAATGGTTAAAATTTTTATTGGTTATATATATACTCTATTTAACATTCAAAAATACAATTTAAACAATGAAAAATAACACATCGTATTTTGTACTTTAAAAATGTTTGTATGTGAAGAAATTTGATCCCTCTCGACTCATGTTAGATCTGTACTTAAGATGGATCTATGCTGGTATATATCTAAGGCCTGGAGTATGCCCTAAAGCTGCCTCTGCTTTCTAAGGAAAAAGCTGGATCTATGCTGGTATATATCTAAGGCTTGGAGTATGCTCTAAAGCTGCCTCTGCTTTCTAAGGAAACGCGTTAACAACCCAAGACCCACATGGTAGGAGTAAAAGCCTGCTCGGAGGGAAACCCTGCCCCCTTATGGACCACCATCGGATTATTCCAAATGACATGGTTTTCTTTAAATAACAATGATAAGTCAACTTACATTCCCAAATAATACCTAAAAATAACTATCTTCACCACTTATTTGAGAACTAAATTATAATAATTTTTCCTCTCACATAAAAATATACATCTATAATAACAACTTTAACTTTCGCGTTAAAAGCTAGCGATATCCCATCAATCCCAAAAATGTGCAGTGTGCACCTCGACTACATTTAAAAAAAATTCCGAAATTTTTGATGTGATAACGGTTGCACCGTCGACTAGCTTTCAAATCTCGTAAAATTTTTGGTGTTGATAACGGTGGTTATCTATATGGAATTATTACTAGAAAGTGAAGCGAAAATTGAGTTGCCGGGTTATTTACAGCATGGATATAAACTTGCAATTTGCCGGTGTCTTATCTTTGTCTGCAAATTTGGAGGGTGGCCGTGAGGATGGCCAGCGGCTTCTTGGTAAATGCCGGTCATGGATGTTCATGGAGGGCTTCTCAGTCAGCTCAACCTGAAAAGGGCAAGGAACAGGAGGTGGACAGCAAAAAAAAATTAAGAGCAGTAATCGTGGGCGGGGGATGGGCTGGATTTGGCGCTGCACACAGTTTGGCCAAAGCTGGAATGGAAGTAACTCTGTTGGATGCTGCTTCCTCTCCTGGTGGTCTCAGCACTGGATTTCGGACTGCTAAAGGGAGACCAGTTGAGGCCGGCATCAAAGGATTCTGGTATCTCAAGACTCACACCCAAGTCAATTTGTTTTAGTTTTAGTTTTAATGATTTGTATTGCAATTTCAGAAAAAACAATTTATATAGATGTATATGGTATTCATGCAATTAGATGTTGGGCCAACGTGGAATTTTCCCATGTCAAAACTCCCTTGTTTTATCTGTTAGAAATAATTGGGGAGCAATTAAGTTGGGCTTTGTTGTCGAAGGTTCAAATCTGTTCGGGTAGATATTCAGCATTCGGGCTTTTTGTATAGAGGGCTTATTTCAAGGACATTGCTCAATTGTTTAATTTTGAATCTTACTTGAATACGTTTCCGTCTTTGGGCATTTGGTGTTACGGCCGATGCTTAATTTTACAGGAGAAGAAAATTCCTCGAAACTATTGAAGTATGACGGCGCTTCTTCTGAAATTTTGACATTCAATGAGCTGAATTGTTTCCAGTGTATCTGCCCGTGATAAAATTCTAGGAATCCAGCTTCAATTTTTGTTTTATTTTTTAGTAAGTGCTTCTATTTTAAACCCAGAGAGGCATTGTAATTGGGCTGAAGAGGTCGGCTCCACACTATGATAAAATTTTAAGAAGTCAGCTTCATTTTTTTAAAGTGCCTCCTTGTGAACTCAAAGATAAACACAACAATTGGCTGGCACCACACACATAAAATTCTAAGAAACCCAGCTCCTTTCTTTAAAGTGCCTCTTAAACTCAGAGAAGCATTACAATTGGTGCAAAGATGGTGGCATCACAAGCTGCTCACTTATGTTGGTGAAATGGCCCTTGACGGGCAGTCTACTCAACATAACAATTTATTTGGCGTCTAAGCTGCTCTGACAGGGGATGCTCTTCTGTCAAAATCAGCTAGGACTTGCTCCTTACCCCAACTGTTTATTTATGCCCGAGGCGAATTGAACCTTGGTAGGTGATCTGACATGTTGCCGTCACCATGTCTAAACTGCAATCCTATCAACAGCTACAATGCTATGATATAAAACTAATAATTCAATTTTGATTTTGTTATTGACTTTCAAAGCCTGAAAATCATTTTTACTTGTCCTGGTAGAGTTGTGGATATTATAGCTTCAGTCCAAAGTAAACAACCGTGTTGAAATGTTTTTATAATATGATTTGAGGGATTGATTGCTTAGTTTTTACAATATTTGAAGGGGAACATTACATTCAAAATATTCCTTGTCACTTAGTATGGGTTTCAAACTAATTGAAGCTAAGCAAGTATGCGTTGCTTGATATCTCTAGCAGAGGGCCCTTTTGTTTCTCCTATAAGAGAAGAACAGCATTTTGAATTCGCTAAAGTTGAAAGAAACATTCTTCCATGATTTTTGTCAGAATTTGTTTCCAATTATGGGGGAGTAGGGAAGACTATGGCACTTTGCAATGACTCTGTCCATGGAATTACTATTTCATGAGAGTGTCATTCAATGAATGTGCGGTCAAAGTTTAAAAGACATTGGCACTTCCCAATGACTTTTGTAGCACCGCCAGAGTGCCCCTATGTTTGTACATATGCGGTTGAACCAGGTTGTGTTGGGCTTGCATGCCATGTGAATATACTTGTTTTGGGGCTTGTGTGCCTATGTTTTATGTTTTGAGGCCAGAGTGCCTGTGCATTTAAGGTCAGTGAACATGATAATGTAATATGTAAATGATACCCATGGTTAATAAAATACACCACTATTGCAAATTGAGTTAGACACAAGAGATGGAGGCTAGGACTCCACAACATTGTTGCATGAACTATTCCTCGCCATGCTCTAGACCTTGGAAGTTGGAACTGCGCTCTGAGCAGGAGTGCTATAGGAGCGCCCCTCAAAGCACGCTCCCAAAAACAAAACTGTGCTCTAGCCTTGTTTGTGTGCTTCCTAGAAATTTGGAACCATCATACTTTTGTACACGCTCCCACATGCTAAACAACGTTCCTGTACATGCTCTTGTCACACTCCCTGGACCCTCCCTAGACGCTTCTTGGACACTCTGTAATGGTAATATCAAATTCTCAAAGTAAACGTTTACAGTTCCTTTGTCTTTCCTTTTTATCTTTTTACTAAAAAATTTAAAATTACTATTAATTGTTTCAGGATATTTGAGAGTGGTTCCGACCTCATCGGATTTCATATGGAGAAAATAGAATTTCGCATCCCATTCAAAATTCAACAAATTTAATAGTTTTCAGGATTTCAAGATCAAAGGGATTGCAGCTTTTCATTGGATTCTATCACGTATTGGGGTATGTGATTGACATTTAATCAACACCAAGCCCTATATGTACCCTAGTGTTGGTGGTGTTGATTGTTGAACTTCTTGTCACGAGCTTAGCAAAATGTACCCTTCACTCAAACTAAAATCATTGATTAGACATGTTAAGTTTTTTCTACCATATTTAAGGCTTGCATTAGGCAGTTTGATCAAAATTGGGTGGTGTCGATTCATGTCCCTAGAGAATTGAGGTAGAGACAAAGGCTATACAAGAGGAAAAGAATGAAGGATGATACTAATGATGAGCATCTTGATATAAGTGATGGTGGAACATTGTTTGTCAAGTAGTGGTGGAACATGCATTGTAGTACTACCCCATAGTTACAACATTTTGGCAACACGGGTGCTTTCACAATTGGTGAACACTTCTTCTCTAGAGAGTTGTTTAGCAACTAGCTCAGTTTATTGTTTAGGACCTTTTTGGTTTTCATATTTTGGTGTGGAGATGGCCTATTTTGTTAACATAACTATTTGGTCATGTTATTGTTGGCAATTGTTAGATAACCTAATTCATTCCATAATTTAATGGTCTACTTTCTATTATATGACTTAAAAATTTGTATGTTTGTTTGTAGTTGATAGAATCTAGATTCTAAATGGTTGATGCTAGAATAATTAATCATTAATGTACTGTGGATGCCAATTCTATCTTGATATATGTACAAATCTGCACATTTTGGATGTTTATCTTGAATATATATGCAATAATCTCTCTCTCTCTCTCTCTCTCTCTCTCTATATATATATATATATATACACTTTCGTGACGCTTCGCTTTTGAGGATTTTTTGGAAAGATGCTCTCAACGTTCACTCCTAAAAAAACGCTCTTGCTACCTGTTTCAGGCACCTGCTCCACAAGGATCTTTGTGGTGTGTATATCATATTATAATATATATATATATTATATAATATATATTTATTATAGTAAAATAAACACTTTCAAGACGCTTTGCTTCTAAGGATTTTTGGAAAATGATGCTCCCGACATTTCACTTCTCAAAAACACTCCTGCTACACTCCCGTTTAACACAACCTTGCTTCACAAGGGAATGGAACCATGACATAATAAGTTTGGAAGGTGAGGGGGAAGTGGTCCACATGAATCCCCAAGTGGCAGGGGTGAGTTCCCCATGTAACACTTGGCATAAATAAGTCACGCATACAAAAGTCATGTTGCCCATCATTTAGGGATCATTCCCCATATCTTTCGACCATCATTGTCTACAAGTAATTGTTGGTTCATTCTTGTTTCGCTATTGGTCCATTATTGGGGTGTTGCGGGTTTATGCTATTGATTAGAGGGTGAGTGAGCCTAAATAACACTTGGACCCTAAGACTTGGTAAATCATTGTAAATTCCATGGTGGAATTTTATGGCTGATTCTCCTTACGCGTCTCGGGTAAGGTTGGAGCCTGTAGGGGGAATTGGTTGGGAATATTTGCCCAACGTGAGGCTTGAGAGGTGTTTAGAGACTCTTGAGGGCAAATGGAACTCCTGGAGCTACAAAAATCTGAGACTTCTTGACTATTGTATGCTGGAAGCCCAAGATAAGTAGTGGCACAACTCAATGGATTGTAGAGGTAGAGAAGGGGTGCACTACCTTGGGTTGTGTAGGCTGGGGAATGTAGGATAATAGTTAAGGATGTTGTTGGAGTGGGTACTTTGCCAAGTACTTGTATGGTACAGACCGTGCATCCATAATTGGCTCTAAGTGAGCCTTTTTCCTTGTGGAGTTATGGCCTTAGCTCGGGGGTGACCAATTGTTGAGAGTTTTAGAGTAGTGTGGTCTATGATTGGGTGGAATGTTTGAGGTCTACAACTTGCTAGTGGTTAATTACATAATATAAGTGCTTGAATTATGTGATTAAATGCTCAATGTTGCATATATTTTTGTGCATAAGGATTATGCATATATTTTATGAATTGCTTATGTTTAATACTATGTCTATATTATGTAACTTTGTTAGTCATTTATGTTTATTGTTGTATATGTTCCTATGCATATATGCTGTCATCTATTCCGTGCGTTCCTGCATGCTTGTAATGTTATTTGTTGTAGCATCAAATGGTGTTCTAGTCTCGACAGTTGTCAGAGAGGCTAAGAAACACTAGGACTTCAAAACCCATAAAAAGTTAGGAAAAGCCACCTAGAAATGCCTTAATTAAGTTAATTAATCAGTAATTAAATTTATCCTAAGTCTAACTTAGGGAAAATGATTAATTAAGAACAATTAATTGAGGAGGGTGAGATTTCTCTATAAACTCACATGGATCAACTCAGAAATGATCTCAACCATCAATAAGGATTTAATCGTGGTTGTTGGTGATTCAACTTGAGATTATAAGAGGAGGTCGATGAGGTTGGAGAAGAACACACTTAGAGGTCGAGTTCCTTGGCAGAGATCAAGTTTCCCAGTTGCAGTGATTCAGCAGAGAGAAGTTTGAGCTAGAGAGGGGACGCAGAGGCAGTGAGGGGCAAAGACAGTGAGTCTGGAGGAAGTTTTCCATTTCCAGATAGTCAATTACAGGGGGGTTGAGTTTCCTCAATGAGGCTGCGCAGGCAACTTCAGAGGCAGAGTTTGATTTAGATGGAGTGAGGGTTGATTTAGTTGCTGGAGGCCGTGAGATTTTCTGGAGGGGCTAGTGAGTCATTCTTAGAGGTTGAGTTGGGTTGGACGGCTTGATCAAAGCAGCTTCCAGGCAGTGCATGTGAAGGCCTACGCAAAGGATGACGTAAGGGCTTTCGTGTGGCCTGTTTGTGCTAGTTGTGGAGCTTGATCAGTGTCGGGTGAGGCAAGAATTGTCTTGCTAATTTTTGTGGACAGTTTATTTTGTAGAGGATTGCTAGTTTTTGGCATCCTGTTGTACTCAAAATTTCTCATTGTTGCATAATAATAAAAACCCTCAGCTGCTGCAGGGATTTTCCCACATTGGGTTTTTTCTGAGATATTTGCCCAAAAATAACTGTGTCAAAATTATTGTGTGTGCTAGCATTTTCTCAGTTTCTAGCATTTTATTTTCCGCAGTGTTTTTATGGTAAAAAATTACAGTGTGATTTATTCGTTATTTGCCATAACAAATAAACTGCATAATTAAATTTACAGTTAGAAGAATAAATTTCTAGTTGCTGCAATAAGACTTATAAAATTTCACATGGTATCAGAGCACAATTGATAGATTGGAGGCTGTAGGTTTTAACCCTGTATAGAAATTACCTGCATGCGAATTCTAAAACATAGAAAAATAAACATTGTGAGAGCATAACACATAAAACGCATATACACAAAGATTTTCCCACTGGATCCCAAAACCGGGACTACCAGCTTGATTTTTCATTATGTTCCTTTCAATGTTACAATACATATTTATACATGTCGAAGCATCCAATACCATGGACCGAAAACCATCGCATCCAATACCATGGACCGAAAACCATCACGTCCAAAAACATGTGCGAAAATCATGCACAAAACCATAGGTGGGTCTGCCCAACCCAACATAGGGTCCAAAACCAAAATTTTCTGGGTGCCCTTCAAACCCCCTATTAACTACGTGGAAAGAATATAACACAACCCAACAGAGGCTCAGAGACGAAGAGGGAGAAACTCGTAGCTCAAAGGTACTGCAGGAAGGGTCGATTTGTTCAGGAAGTGATTCTAACAGATAGAAGGTAAGCAACTTGTATTTTTTCGCAGATCGGATTCCTTGTTTAGGTGCAGTTGGTTTTTGTAGTAGCAGAATCAACGCTGCGTGGAAGAGAAAGAGCACACACCGAAGGTGTCCTGTTCTAGGAAATTCATGATTTGTAGTTGAAGAGGCACAACTAGCAGGATTGCACATTTCCATAAGGAAGTGCGAATTGCAGAGCAGTAGTCGAGCAAGAGAGGAGGAGATCCCTGTTGATAACCCAGTTGTGAGTTTGCAGAGATGGCCTCAACAGGGTTTCATGATCAAGATAGATTGGATGGTGCTTCCAACTACGTTATTTGGAAAGCCAGGATGTCCTTTCTGCTAGATGAGCATGGTTTGAAGGATTACGTAGAGAGAGCTATAACTGTACCTATAGACCCGCAACAACTACAGAGTTTTAGAAAGAAAATGGCAAAGACAAAGAGGTTGATCCTTGATGGCGTTCGGGATCATATTGTATCACACTTAGCTGCCAAGAATATGGCCAAAGAAATGTGGGATGGGGCAACACTATATCAGAATCCTTTCGAGAATCGAAAGCTGTTCTTGAAGGAAAAGCAGAGAACCACCAGGATGTAGAAGGGAGAGGGAGTTGCTCCATACCTTACCAGGATTCAATATATTCGAAATTTGTTGTCTACCGTAGGTGAGACGCCACAAGAAGCAAAACTAGTGCATCTAGCCATCAATGGTTTCTTTGAGGAGTGGACTACCTTCGTCGAAGGCATTACTGGATGCGATACTCTACCTGGATGGGACTGCTTGCGGTCATATTTCACACAGGAGGAGATGGCTCTTGCTTTAGTCAAGATTAGTCTCAGTGGCAGCAACAGAGGATCGAACATTGTGAAGGAGGAGGAGAACGTAGCCCTTGCATCAAATGGAAAAGCAAACAAGGGTCCCAATTAGGGACAAGGCTCGTAGGGGGGAGAAAAGAAGAAGAAGGACTTGTTGAAGGTCAAGTGCTTTAGGTATGGTCAGTTTGGTCACTATAGTACTTAGTGTCCTTAGAGGAAGAAGGGCAAGAACGAGAAGCAAGAGCATGTAGCAACTTCGACAAAGATAGATCAACTATCTTCCAAATTGGAGGACCAATTCGTATTGTATGTAACTATACCTCCAAGAGAGAAGTGGGGAGATATTGAGTTATAGACTCCACAGTTGCGCAGAGCTGGGAAGGGTCCATAAAAGAGCAACAACAGTTGCAGTATACTGTGCTATAAAATGTAACTAGGTTCGGTCTTCATAATGACATGATCTTTGTAAATAGTGAAACAAAAGAAATAAAATTATTTTTTGTATGCCTTGCTTCATGGGTTTCATGAGCAAGAGGTTTATTTGTTAGTGGCTCCCATTGAGAGCCTTAGGATTTATTATTGAGTCAAAGAGTCTATGTCATGTATGAAGAAGCTCTTCTCGAGCATGAGTCAATGTATATAAGTCTATAAATATGTCTAAATAGCCCTCCAAAAGACAGGCACGGATCTCCTCTCTTGAAGTTGACCTGCAAAATAAATTAAATAGATCATGTTGGCTTGCATCAATAGACACATCCATTCATACTGTCATGTCGGCTTAATATGTGGGACAAATTAACTATTGCAGTACATATCTAGGGATTTCAGCTAAATATGGGTTCTTTTTAATTTCTTTTGCAGTTCCTTCTTACTGACATTTGCAACATGCTTAAAAGGGTTAGTCATCTAGACAAAACATAAGACCCAACAATCAATCAAACCAATAGGTTAGCCCTCTGCACACAAAATAATAAGAAAAAATAGGTCGTATTTGTCATCTCATCTCTAGTTAGGGCAGATAAATATAGAAACCAGAGGAGGGCATTCTAGACTCAAGTGCTTAGTATCTCCTAACAAACTTTGATTCTCACTTATGTGTATATATGTTTAAATCAAATTGCCAAGCACGTGTGAGATGGCATGTCCGTAAAGGAGATACGATCAATCCTTGGGTGAGAAGTGGTTGCATAGGCCTATTTTTCTCTTCGAATGACAATGAGGTAGGCGCATATCATGTGATAATCTTTGAATCTTGAAATTCTATCATTGTCATTTGGAAAATTTCAAAATCACTTGCGTATAGGACAATTTTTCGAGGTGCTTTAGCTTCCCAAATCACAAAATTGATTTGGCAAAGTTGCAAGATCACTCTTTGGCTTTGTGGTATACTAAAAGAAATATTGAATGCAAGCAATTTTTACAATTGGAAGGAAAGCCAAAACAACATTAAAAAAATAAGATGATTACCTGAGATTCATGTTGCCTGTGTGTCTTTAAATTTTTGCTCTCTACATATAATACTCTTAAATTCCAAGAAGGTAACAAGGGTTTCAGATGGTTCTCCAATAGAGAATATTAGTTGTTGTAAATGCCCAATGCTCAAAAGACATTCAATAAAACAACCTCCAACAACTGCTAGCAAACTCCGGAAGGTTTTCGAAAGATTGTTCAGGGTCATTTCCGTGAACCATGCTGATTTCACACATCTGAATTGTGTTGGAAAATGTAACTAGGTTCGCTCTTCATAATGTCTTACGTAATCTTGATTATTGTATATGATGTGAAAAGAGAAAGAAAATGTTACTATTATTATTTTGAGCTTGGGAATTATGCTCTAGATCATTTTGTTATTAGGTCAAGCACCCATTGTGTGCTTCTAGGGCTATGTCATAGAGTCAAAGAAGTCAAAGAGTCGTTGTAATATGTAAAAGACCCTATTGGGCATTTTGTATCAAGTCAAAAGAATTTATGTAAGTCAATTTGAGTCATAAAGACACTCCAATATCAAGTCGTCCTAGCCATCAACAAGTCAACCTACAAGAAAGGACTAGTCAGCCTCATGATGACAACTCGGCTCCAAGGAAAAGCTATATATACAAGGTATTCGACCTCATTTAGAGATCATTCATCCAACTCGTTGAAGCACAAGAAGGACAAGAGCAACCAACGAAGAAGAGAAGAATAAAAGAAGATAAATCGAATTTGAAAGCACTGTTTTAGGGCTAAATCTCTGACACATGCGAAGAAGAATTAGGGCATCATTGTTATGTTGGAATTTCAAAGTCTAACCCATTAGAAACCCTTCATTTACTTCCTGATTTATTTCTGCCTACTTGTTTTGGTTAATTAACAAGTTATTTACCATGTAAATACTGAAAATAAATACAAGTACATGCTCAGCACATTACAAATCATCAACTGAAGGAAACAAAACAAGCACACAAGTGACACCATTGTTTTTGGACCAATGTCTCTGGAAAAACCCAATGCGGGAAAACCGATGCAGCTATCTGAGGGTTTTAATTATTAAGCAGTTTCAGAATACAATCTGGGTGCCAAAACCGGCTCACCCAACAGAGAATAATTTCGGTAGTAGTACCTCTCAGTCGAAGACAAATGTTCCAGCTGAAACCCCGGATAAACACTTCGAGAGCTCCTAGCTCCAATCTACCCCACAAAAACCCCAGCGTCAGCCTCTTGGGACTGCGTCAGCGCTTTCTGGCCCAACGTTTGCCCAACATCACCCTAGCTCGCCCTGTGTCAGCCTCTGGAGGCATTGCGTCAACCCTTAGAGCCTCTGCATCACCCAAGCTGGTTCTCTGAGGCACTGTGCAACTCTTGGCTACCTCTGCGTGAGCCCTGGTTGGCTTTGCGTGAACCTATGGCTGGCTCTGCGTACCTCTCTCTCGGCTTCTGCGCTGATCCTCCTAGTACTATCCCTGCCTCTCTGCTTCTGTATTTACTGCCCCTCAGCTGCAACTCTGATCACTCTTTCAACTTACTTAGCAAACCCTACCCCAGAAAATCGAAATCTTGATCAACTCGGTGTGTTCTCCAAGTGACCCTCAACCCTCCTCTTATACTTTTCTCGTTGACAATTCAACGACCGAGGTTAAGTCCCTAATCAACGACTAAGATGAACTCTGGCTTGATCCATGACTTTTGGACCCTTCTAACACAGTTTTATATTAATTCACATTAATTTTTTATTTTCCCTAAGTTTATACTTAGGGACTCCATTAAAAATATTAATTATTTTAATATCTCCCAAACAGTTTAGAATCTGCCCAAACCATTTCTGGGTATTGGAGATCTCATGTGCTTTAGCCTCTCCACCAATTTTCGTGGCTAGAGTACATCCGATGCTACGCCAAATCAACATGTTATTGCAGCAAGACTGAATTGTAGACCTACCAAGAGAAGCCAAAATTTGAGAGCAAGAAGGTAAAGGAAGGAGGCTGAGTTATCAAGGAAGAGGAAGCACATTAAGCGAAGGAGAGAGAAGGTCATTTCAGCCACTAAACCACCCACACATGTGAAAATCAGAGATTGCAAGAAGGACTGAAAAGTTGCGGAACTACTAAAGGAGCCGAAATTTGTTGCAGGTGTCAAAAGTTATGCCAAAGGAGTGTTTGACTTGAGTTGACTTTGTGGAAGACAAGAATCATCAAAGGAGAGGTTGACTTGGTCTTGGAGGAATCACCCTAAGCTAGCTGCCCTAGATTTCTCAATAAATTGTTCACCAGGAGTTGTTAGAACAAGATTCATTTTTGCAAAGTTGTAAGAATTGAAAACTCGACATACACACTTTTGGGCATATTGACAAATTTTTGACTTTTTCATTATAACTCATTGGTGATATAATAATTCTAGTGGGTAAATTCCATTTTTAATAAAAAATAAATGCATCTTTTCAAAATAAATTATAGGATATTTCAATCTCTACAATATTTAATGCATTTTTCTTTTGAATGGTATATATCTCAATTTATGAATTGCATATTATTGGTACTATTTTGAAATCTTATTAGGATTTTAAAGTTTTAAATAGTGATATGTATTGAAATATTAAAACATATTATTAAACATCCATCTCGAGTTTGTTAATTTAGATGGTTCATGATTTTTCTTAATTTAGGTGGTTCATGATTTAACCACGATCAATGGGTATCAAATTGAGATGATGAATTAATGATATAAAGAGATTGGGAACCCAAAATTCCATAATATGATTGATAGTCCCACTGACTATACTTGTTAGGGGAATTAATACTTAGTATAATGTTAATTTTAGAATTGTTTTGATATATAATTTTCAAATATGTAATTTCTGTAATGGTTGTGAGGAGAAATAGTATTTTAAACAAATTTGATTTTGAAGTTATTTTAATATAGAAATATTAAACCAACCTAGATCCATCTTAACTCCGGATATATCAAGTGCCTAGAGGGATTAAATCTCTCGAGGTGCAAATGTTTCGTCAAGTTTTGCGCTCAAAAAATAAGTTTGCATCTTGAGAGATTTGACCACTCTTGACGCTTGACAGATCTGGAGTTCAGATGGATCTAGGCTGGTATAAAATGTGATACTAACTATTATAAAAAATTATAAACATAAACCAAAGGGCGCGAACTATCTAATATTCATTCCTTTATAACATGAAGGAACGGAGCCAAAGTACTTAACAATCACATTTATAATATGAATAAGTTAGACGGAAGTTAATAACATAAACCATCAAGGGGGGAGGTTGGCTAGGAATTTAATAAACAACACTAGGGTTTAAATTCATACATTACCATGAATTTAAGAGCATAGACCATTGGGACCAGAATTTAATCTCTTTTTTTTACCAGTTGTCCTGGTATATATTCTAATAGGAATTTAACAATTAACATGCGCATTTAAAATCACATGCAAAACCTGTAGTCCCGTGGGTGGATCCCAGTGGATCTGGATCCAAATTTGTCTCCGATCCGGGGATCTGTGGATCCAACCCCTTGGCTCCATGAATCCATTAACATAGAAGTGGAGTGACCTAGAGATGTGTGCTTTCTCCTCCAAATAGGGAAACATGCATCTTCTTAAGCAATGCCAAGTTTGAACCACAAGCCAAACAAATGGAGAGGTCTTGAAAAATGTGTCTACAATGGGAAGGGTTTGTTATAATTACCCAAGATCTAGGATGCCCTTCATAAAAACTTCTATTATTTTATTGATAAAATATAACTTGTATTCTCCAATATGGAATGCCATCTTTGATGATGACCCTTTCATCTTGAAACAAGCAATACTATGCCACCAAGGTGCTCCTTAATCAATAATAAACCACATAATAACTACGTGGATGATGGGTCCCTCGTATGGAAAACCATGCTAGTGGAATGTGATGAGGGTTTCACAATGCATCAAATATATAACCTTAACCTCAGGGAAAGTGAGATCTCATCCTCAATGAACAAAAATACATGAAAATCTGTAGATAAGGGCTCCAAATGTGAATCTCTACCACATGTTCAACTTTGTCTCCAAATATGCGAGAGAAAACATAAACCTATCCTGCCAAAATACAGATATCTTGGTGCAATGCTGTCAAAAAATGTCTGTAGAGATGCAAATTGGATTTATCATTTTCCGGTGATGACAACTAGTGATCACATTTTAGTGTGCTTGGTTCTGGGTAGTTTCCCCGTTATGCTTTGTTAGAGTTTATAAGTAAGCTAGCGCTGAAAGAGGTGTTTGTAAATATAGTTTCTTTGTGTTGTGTATATAAATATTGGTATATGCTAGTCTTGTGGTGTGTAATGTTGATATTATAAATTACTGGTTTCCTTCTCTTTGCAGGTGGCAGTATCACAACATTTTTTCTCTTGTGAAAGAGCTTGGCATTGTAAGTACATTCAAGAACCAAACTTTTGTCATATTGCAATTTGATTTTTGATACTGCCATCTCGTGTAACATGATAAGGGAAAAAATGTCCATAACATTATTTCTTCTTGTATGTTATTTGGCAGACAAGTTTAAATATTTTAATTTATTTTCAGAATATTGCTTGCTGCAGGTTTGGCCCTTCACTAATTGGACGAGCAGTTCTTTTTATTCTTCTTCAGGAATTCAAGTAGAAGCTCCAGTATTCAATGAATTGCCTCGACTTCCAACACCCTTGGGATCTTTTATTTACACATCCCCATATTTCAGGTTTGCTGCATCGCTTAAATTGCAAGAAACTTTTATTTTTTGAGAAAATATACTTACACAAAATAAATAGAATACATACATAAACAGGGGTGGTTATAGCAGACACCATTGCAACAAGATCCCCATAGACACTGATAGATATATTTTTTTGTTGATATTTTACAAGGGTAAATAAGAGAATTGATGGAACCAATTCCCATCCAAATTCTGAAATAGACTCCTCACACGTATGCTAGAGAGAGAGAGGTCTAGTACACTAGAGAGAGTGAAATCCAAGCAAAAGTATGCTGAAAAAAGAATCACACAAGTGCGCCCAAGAGAAAATGCCAATCAGAAGAGAAAAATGCCAAATATGAATGCCCTTAGGCTTATCACACTTTGTAATGTAGACCAAGAAGATCACAAGATGAGATGAGAGGAATGGGAGCTTGAGTTGTTTATTTATCAGTTTTGCAAATATTGCCATAATATCGGAATTATCGTGCTATTATCACCGAAACAACACTCGCTGATATTATCTCTTGAAAATATCGGAATTCATGCTATGATCGCCAAAACAACATTCGCTGATATTATCTCTTGAAAATATTGCGATAATTTGCCTAGTTGAAATTATTGCGAGTTGATAGGAAATTATCACACTTTTGCTGGAAAATGCCATATAGAGTTTTGGTTTGGGTTATTCAAAGGTTATTTTTGTTTTGTCTTGTGCTAAGATTGAACTCTGATGGTTGTTTGAGTCTTGTGACCATTTTTCGCCAAGCAAACAAGGGAAAATTTACAGTTTTCTTTGCCATCAGTTGAGCATTTTTGGAGTGGAGATTTACTCCAGTATACCAATCCATATTTCTAGGTATGTAAAAAAGGGTTGCCTTCATTTTCTTTGTTTTCCAAGAATAGTATATACTATAAATTTAGAGTTTGCCTCTTCTTACTGATGCCGGTGCATGAGGCTTGAAGACAAAAGACTTCGAATTTTATTCCAAAAATACAAAAAAAGTTTACAAGCAAAGGAGTGGGATCCTTTAGCTGTCACTTTACAAAGCTTTCTAGATAGGATTTGAGCTCGAATTCAGGGATTTGAATTATCTTGTAATAAATTCAAGTAGTTAGGCGTAGTTGAGATTCTCGAGGAGAATATCATGTAGATTAGATGTTATCTAGGATTAGGTAGTTTCGATCCATTGATTTAGGATCTGGTTGTTGTATGTACAGGTATTTATGTAAGTTTTGAATTATTGTAAGAGGATTTGGTTGTGGAGGATTGGATTGTAAAATTTGGAATCTCTCTGTGTCCCTGTGTATTCTGTGCATGAATGGTCAATCCCGGAGGTTTTAATTTCCTTCGAAATATTTCTGAGTTTTGTTGATCTCCAGTTTGAACCCTTTAGAATTAAATTTTATATAATCTTGTGTTGTTGCATCTAAATCTTCATTCACTGTGCATTGAAATAACTTGAATATATTCGAAATCACAGAGTTACTTAGCGATATCCTGACTATGATAGATAAGAACTAAACTTGGCAGAACGAGGAAAACTTGATAAGTTTGCGAGAAACCTAGGAAAAGATCTGAGTCGTCCGATCGATAGATCCAACAGATCTAATGGTCATCGCATGCCAACAAGCGCATGCGTTAGTCAGAATAGAAAAGCGACCTTCGTAGGTGTACGCTGTATCTCGCGCGTTCTCAAGGTGGTAATTAGTATTTTGAAAATTCATGCGATTAGCCTTAACGACCGACACATAGCACGAGAAAACCACTTTTCTCGTGTGCTCTCTGCTTGTTATACATCGTGCAAGATTCCACGCGAGATTACGCGACAGCTGTTGGATCAAGTAGGATTGATCAACGGTGGAGATCAGCCAAGCTAGTTGGCGAGCGAGTGAAGCGATAACTGTTGGATTGAGGAATGAGATCGACGACGGAGATTTGACGCGCTAAAGGTTTGGAATAGCGGATGCAATGAGGTTATGAACCAAGGTTTTAATTCCTTTTGATTCTGTGGAAAATCTGAAGGTTTGCCAAATAACGGGTAAAATAAACAATTCTGCTATTTTAGCAGAATGACTAAAACTGGAGGTTGATGACTGATACTCCAAAGAAAACCCGAGAAGAAGTTCCACTCGAGCTTGAAGAAATTGTTTCTGGTTTTGAACGATTATCGTTAACACCTGCAACCAACCCACCATTAGTGGTATCAGAGGAGCCTACTGACATTGAGCAGGATCTCAAGATTAGAAAAAGAAATCCAACATGGCTTTCAGAGTTGGAGGAAGACGTGGTGGTCATTGAAGAAGAGGAAGACCAGTTGCAAATGCTGAAGTGTTGGAAGCTATGCAATAGATGCAAGCTAGATTGGAAGCAGTGGAAATGGGAAATCAAATTGATGCAGATGACACAACAGAAGATAAAGAAGAGCAAGAGGTTGATTGGGTAAAACAGTTACCTACAACAAAGGCATTGCAGCCAGAAAAGATTTTAGATAAGAGATTGTTTAAAAAGACAAGAGGACAGGAGTATTTTCAGTATTTGATCAAGTGGAAGGATCAACCAATTGCTAATACTACCTGGATGACAGATGCCATGTTACAGAAGTTGGGCAGTTCTGTAGAAGAGCTCATGGACAAGATCCCATGAAGAATTTTGTCTTCAGGAGTCTGATGCAGGGGCATGAGGCTTGAAGACAAAAGACTTAGAATTTTATTCCAAAAATACAAAAAAAGTTTACAAGCAAAGGAGTGGGATCCTTTAGCTGTCACTTTACAAAGCTTTCTAGATAGGATTTGAGCTAGAATTCAGGGATTTGAATTATCTTGTAATAAATTCAAGTAGTTAGGCTTAGTTGAGATTCTCGAGGAGAATATCATGTAGATTAGATGTTATCTAGGATTAGGCAGTTTCGATCCATTGATTTAGGATCTGGTTGTTGTATGTACAGGTATTTATGTAAGTTTTGAATTAATGTAAGGGGATTTGGCTGTGGAGGATTGGATTGTAAAATTTGGAATCTCTCTGTGTCTCTGTGTATTCTGTGCATGAATGGTCAATCCCGAAGGTTTTAATTTCCTTCGAAATATTTCTGAGTTCTGTTGATTTCCAGTTTGAACCCTTTAGAATTAGATTTTATATAATATTGTGTTGTTGCATCTAAATCTTCATTCACTGTGCATTGAAATAACCTGAATATATTCGAAATCACAGAGTTAGTTAGCGATATCCTGAATATGATAGATAAGAACTAAACTTGGCGGAAGTGCTAAATCTTGGCAGAACGAGGAAAACCTCTGATAAGTTAGCGAGAAACCCAGGAAAAGATCTGAGTCGTCCGATCGACAGATCCAATAGATCTAATGGTCATCGCGTGCCAACAAGCACATGCATCAGTCAGAATAGAAAACCGGTCTTCGTAGGTGTAAGCTGTATCTCGCGTGGTCTCAAGGTGGTAAGTAGTATTTTGAAAATTTACGCGATTAGCCTTAACGGCTGACACGTAGCACGAGAAAATAACCACTTTTCTCGCGTGCTGTCGACTTGTTATACATTGTGCAAGATTCCACGCGAGATTACGCGACAACTGTTGGATCAAGCGGGATTGATCAACGGTGGAGATCGACCACGCTAGTTGGCGAGCAGGCGAAGCGATAACTGTCGGATTGATGAATGAGATTGACGACAGAGATTTGACGCGCTAAAGGTTTGGAATGGCGGATGCGATGAGTTTATGAACCAAGGTTTTAACTCCTTTTGATTCCGTGGAAAATCTGAAGGTTTGCCAAGTGACGGGTAATATAAACAATTCTGCTATTTTAGCAAAACAACTAAAATTGGAGGTTGATGACTGATACTCCAAAGAAAACCCGAGAAGAAGTTCCACCTGAGGTTGAAGAAATTGATTATGGTTTTGAACGATTATCTTTAACACTTGCAACCGGCCCACCGCTTACCCTCTTTTTGAATTTCCACATTTGTTTTGTGTCGTAGGTCCAAGACATAAAAATTTAATCAGAGCTCTACAAAATGGCAAAACCATTGGACCAAATGTGGGAGTATGGTGAGCCATGTTGTAATGACCTACCTACAATTACAAACAAAATGTGAATATTAGCATATATACGAGGCATGCATATGATAGCTACATATGCATGCAATGCATGTACTGCACTAGTATACCTATCAGTCAATATTGAACATGTCTAAGTATAGGGTAATGAATTGATTTGTGAAGTAAATACCTAACTTACCAAAGTATGGTGAATACGTCAAGCGGGTTACTTAATATGTACACTACCGTTATCATATATAATTAATACATTATTTAATAATAAAATAGATATACAAGATTGTGAACTAAATTAATTTTATAA
>APFE031141447.1:86880-105059 GCA_000404065.3 Pinus taeda
CGAGTCCCCGTGGAACACTGCTTCTAACTAAGTTTCATATTAATACCCAATTAATATTCTATTTTTCCTAAGTTTAGACTTAGGAACTCCATTAAAAATATTAATTATTTTAATATCTCCCAAACTGGTTATAATCTACCCAAACCATTTCTGGGTCTTGGAGATCTCATGTGCTTTAGCCTCTCCACCAATTTTCATGGCTAGAGCACATCCAATGCTACCCCAAATCAACATTGTCCACACCTTGGGTCGGGCCTGTTACCCATCAATTTGTGGGTGATACCCCCAGGATAAATTTTTCTCCATGATGAGCTCTAGCCAACAGTCAACAGCCCCTTGATGCCTCCTACTAGTTTGTTTTGCCATTTCTCTGCCACCTGAGCTAGCCAGGTGGTCCCTCACCCACCTGTATTGATTGTATGTTTGAAGGTGGGCCTCCAAAATCTAAAGGTACGCCGTGTCTTTTGGTAATTGAGTATTGGGTTTACTTATTATGGATACTTTTGGGTATGGATTGATGGGGGGATTTGGCGGAAAGAGCGGGCTTAGTTTGTGCTCCTGTGCCCTTGATCTTTTTTGGTTGTTACCCTTGGTTCTTAGTCCTGTGGGATCTCCTTTATTGACCATTTGGTTCTAGGGTGGTACTATTTGGGAAAACCCGATTTTGGGTGCATGGTCCCACTTCTTTATCCGCAAAGATTACTCCCTATCCATTCACTATACCCCCATTCATCTTTTCTCCCACCCAGGTCCACATTCCCATTTTGGGTCCACATAGGGATAGCCTCCCTATTCCCTTGCCCCCACCTTGGGTTAGGCCTAGAATGATGCCTCAAATGTTGAAGCAATTAAAAGAAAAAGTGAAAAGAATAAATGACCACATTTAACAGGAAATTGTACCACAAAATGCAAAAGATGACCAGGACAAAAATAATTAGCATGTGGGCAAAAACCTTTACATGTGCTCTACCCCAATCATTGGTGATCACCTTGGTTCCATAGGCACTAGATGAGGCTCCTTTATCATTAAGGAACCCATGATTGTCCCAACCCTTGGAGGGCAATGAACCGCCCTACCTAAAAGGGGGTAATCACTGCTATAGCTTACACATCATGCTCTTGTCCTTTAAGCCCCGAGCAGTTAATTAAAGAAAATTAATAAAAGACAAAAGGTATATGAAGAAAGGTGGAAAAATCAACCCCAGGGCACGTCATGTACCACGATTGCTCCCTCCTATACATTACATACCCAGGTGTGGGATTCCCCTTATCTAGATACCCCTATGCCTCACTATGTGGCCCAGGGTTACCCCTCTCATTCCCTATCCCATTCCATTTATTTGTCACTTGCCACCTCCATTAGAGGGATGTACCTTGGACATATTATCCCCTTCAAGGGCCAAAACCACCTAATAAGGTGCATGGCTAACCCCCTTTGGAGCTTGGAGACATTAGCACATGCCAAAGCCCACTATAGAAGGGCATGCCATGATGAAGTGCTCACATTGTGTGAAAATTCTCTCACTGCAACAACTGATTTACTTTACCTACTTATTTTCCAATAAGTTATTTATGAAATTCCTTCAATAAACATTAAAAGAAATTCTGCTGCAGATATCACACCATAATACAGAAACAAAACACATGCATAAGAATCAACACATCGACATAGATATTTTAGACAACAGTCCCCGAAAAAACCCAATGTGGGAAAACTGGTGCAGCAAGGGAGAATTTTTATTATTTAGCAATTCTTCAGTACAATAGGGTGCCAAACTGGCTTACCCAACAGAGAGAAAAAATTCTCCAGCGCTTCTTCCAGTCTTTGCGTCAGCCTGGCTGACCTCTACGTAGCTCCCAGACACTCTGCGTCAACCCCTGCCTCTTTGTTAAATTGGCAACTAGGGCCAAACTCCATGTGGGTCGGCTTATTTATGGCAGCTGATATTTTTATTGGATCCCTCTCATCGAGAGGTGTAGGATTGATCCAAAGATCATCGGATTTCGTAAGTCTTTTGGAGATATGAATTTATTTTGTTTATGTAATTATTATCAAGCCGACCAGCTCTTATGTAGGCTCTAGAAGCCCAACCGACGTGTCTATTCATCATCCTCGTTTTGGTATAAATAGATGAGGGTTTGATATCATTTACACACATTCTTGAGGTGATCTCCTCTCCACGTCTTGGGTTTTTGGAGAAGGAGAAAACCAAAAGAATGTGCTGGCCTAGAAGAAGCCCTTGCTGCAGATAAAGCTCCAATCACAGTGAACGTGTTGCCCTCAAAGTGATGCCCTAAATTCGTGTCTATGAAATCATCTATTCGCAGGCTATGATACAACGTAGCAAGATATTCACGAGTGAAAATATTCAGATGGTTTCACTGTAATAAGGGTTCCACGCAGACATGGAAACTCATGCACTCTATACGCTGAAATGGCATAGCAATGGAGATATATCACACAACATTCAAAGGGATACATATATAGCTAGCCGCAGTACATACAGCCTAATACGCTATGACACTATCTACGCAGTTCATATATGTTGTTCTTTACGCAGGGCTGAAAGATTGATACGTAGTCTTGTGATGACATTGATACGCAAATCTGAGAAGACGTATGATGACATTAATACGCAAATTAGGGAAGACTTGTATGCTGTACATTGATACGCAGATTAGGGAGACTCATACGCAAGATAGTCAACGTGATGAATCATATAATGCCGCAGTCATAAGGAACAACTGAACAACGTAGGCCTGTTCATGGAATTCATTATGGAATGCAGTCATGATATTATGGAACACAAATACATACAATAAGTGACGCAGTCAAAGCAAGGTAAGGTAGATACACGTTGGGTAGTGGAGGCAATGAGCACACACTGGGAAGTCAGGTTATATTCACGCTGTTCATTACGGATCATATACGCAGGACATGATATAACATGCAGGCAATGAATGCACGCTGGGCAATCAAGGAAATGAATACATGTTGAGCAGACAATCGATACGCTGGACCTTATCCACATTATCTATACGCTGTTCAATAAAACCTTACCACAGTCTCTACACGTTGAGCAGAGAATTGATACACTGTTCTATGATGGAATCTCATGCGCTGTTATGTATATGTAGAAAACTCAACGCTGTTATGTATACGCATGTCATGTATACAACACAATCATGGCAATACACTGAGACTGATATATATAATGCATCCGCTGCAAATGAGCATATATACGCATATGGCAGTATGAGCAGCATGGGTAGTATGAGCAGTATGATGCATATGGGCAGTATGAGCAGCATGGGCAGTATGAGCAGTATGATGCATATGGGCAGTAAGAGTAGCATGGGCAGTATGAGCAGTATGATGCATATGGGTAGTATGAGCAGCATAATGCATATATCATGAGCATCATGATGAATAAGATCATGTGCATGGCCAACACAATGATGCGGGGAGCATGGACAACATCATAGTAAATGTAATCATGAGAATGGTGCAACTGTGATGAATGATGCGACGGGCAGCTTCATGATAAGTGTGATCATGAGCAGCATGACGGTGCTACACAGGAAGGTGCAGCAAATGGACGAGATGCAGCTCGATGATAGGTGAAGGAGTCACCTTGAGAATCAGTTGAAGCAGGATGTCTTCAACTGATCTCATCATTATACGAAATGATCTATGCTAGATATAGATAAGTCAAAGTGTTGACTTCTGTTGTAAATGTACTTTCTCTCTCTCTCTTTCTCTGCTGAACTTTGAAGATAAAAGAAGATTTGATCAAAGGGTTTCCCCACACATTGTGGGGTTTGTTCCTGGCTCGTGCCATATCTTGTGTCCTCTTGTCTTGGCTTGTCTTCTGTGTTTTATATTTATGTTCTATCTGCAGTTTATCGTAATGCTGACGTGATTGCTAACTGTGAAAATTTAAATAAATTGCTCTAGCATAGAACATACCTAAACTTAACACTCTCTGCGTCAGCCTGGCTGACCTCTATGTAGCTCTCAGACACTCTGCGTCAGCCCCTGCCTCTCTGCGTTAGCACTGGGCCTCTCTGTGTAACCCACGCAGGCCCTCCAGTGACTGCGCAGTCTGCTGTTGCCTCTACATCTGCCTGAGAGGCTCTGCGTTTGCCTCTCCAACCTCTGCGCTGGCCTTCTAGTGCTGTTCTCGACTCCCTATTCCGTACTTGCTGCCTCCTGCTGCTCTGCAGACCACTAGTTCGAATTTCTCAGCTAACCCCGCTCCAGAAATCGAACTGACTAGTCTCCCTCAGTGTGTTCTCCAATTGACCCTCGAGCCTCTTCTTATAATTTTCTCGTTGGTCCATCAATGATCGAGATTAAATCTCTAATCAACGACTAAGATTAGATTTGGCTTGATCCATGACTTTTGGACCATTCTAACCTAGTTTTAGATTAATACCCATTAATATTTTTTTTTCCTAAGTTTAGACTTAGGAACTCCATTAAAAATAATAATTATTTTAATATCTCCCAAACCGGTTAGAATCTGCCCAAACCATTTCTGGATCTTGCAGATCTCATGTGCTTTAGCCTCTCCACCAATTTTCATTGCTAGAGCACATTCGATGCTACCCCAAATCAACACTCCCTCTTACCGAGGACTGTGCTCTAGTAATACTCCTCACTGAGTATCACCTTGATCATCTAGCATTGGTCCCTGTGCTGATGCTAGGCCTCCCTGCCCAACATCCTCTGCACCGCTGCCCATGGCCCTGTCATTGCCATTACTGCATCTGTACGACAACTCCCTCTGCATCCGTGCTGCTACTGGTCTTTTCTCCCAACACTGCGTTTGCACTGCAGCTCCCTCTGCATCTGTGCTGCTGTTGGTCTTTCTTCCCAACACTGTATCTGCACTGTAATCTCTTCTCACTACGTTGCACTGTGCTATTGCTGATTGCTATCGCACTGCAACATCTCCACCATTTCTGCTACTGAAATGGATTCTTTATCATCCCCATCTTTTCCCTGAAATAATCAAACTTTGTTCTTCCAAAGGCCTTGGTGAGGATGTCTGCCACCTGTTCTCCTGTAGCAGTGTAGGTCAATTGTATAGCTCCTCGTTGTACACAGTCTTTGACAAAGTGACACCGGATATCAATATGCTTTGACTGATCATGAAACATTGGATCCTCATAGAGCTTGATGCAACTCTGATTATCGCACATGATCCTGGTCGCCTCCATTTTTCTTTTGAATAGGTTCACAAGCAATTTTCTAAGCCATATGCCCTCACACGAAGCTGTGCTCGCCGCCATATATTCTTCCTCAGATGATCTCAAAGCCACGGACTTTTGTTTCGTACTGCACCAAGAGGTCATTCCTGATCCAATGTTGAAATAGTACCCAAAGGTACTTTGCTGATCCACTGAACTTCCTGCCCAATTTGCATCAGTAAATCCACTCAATTTGATATCCTTACCCCTGGTGTACAAGAGTCCATAATCGACTGTTCCCTTTAAATACCTGAGAATGTGTTTGGCTGCTGCCTAGTGCACCCTTTTTGGTTCCACCATGAACTGATTGAGGTTGTTGATAGCGTAGCAAATGTCTGGTCGGGTATTGACTAGATACATCAGGGACCCTATGAGCTGCCTGTATAAGGTGGGATCAACATCCTTGTCTTCTAATGCATCAATCTTCTTCCAGTTGGTGATCATTCGAGTAGCCATAGGTCTACAGTCCTCCTTCCTGAATCTCTTCAGGATTTTTGTAGCATATCTCCCTTGCCCAAGGAAGATCTCTCCCTGCTGCTGCCAAACTTCCAACCCTTGGAAATAATGCATTCATCCCAAATCCTTCATATCGAATTCTGTGGCTAGATTCTTCTTGCAGTCCTCGATGAGCTGGGATGATCCTGTCAGAAAGAGATCATCCACATACAATACTAAGATTAGCGGCTCATTCTCTACAACTATATAGTAGAGATTTGGATCTGCATCACTCTTGACAAGTCCCATCTTCTGCAAGTAGCCATCGATTTGACCATACCATGCTCTAGGTGCCTATTTCAGCCCATACAAGGCTTTCTTCAACCTACATACATGAAACTTCTTCTCATGTGTCTCAAAGCCCTCTGGTTATTCAATGTATACCTCTTCTTCTATCACCCCGTTCAAAAACGCCATTCTGACATACATCTGATGAATCTCCCACTCCATCTGTGCTGCAATCACGGTTCTAATAGATGTGTCCCTGGCTACGGGGGCGAAGGTCTCTTCGTAGTCAATTCCTTCCTTCTGAGCATACCCCTTAGCTACAAACCTGGCTTTATATTTCTCAACATTGCCCTCTGCAGCGTATTTGATCTTGTAGATCCATCTCGAACCTACCACTGATTTGTCTTGAGGCCTTGGCACTACCTCCTATACATCGTTCACCATTATGGAGTTGTACTCCTCTACCATTGCATCTAGCCGAACCTGATGTTGAGCTGCCTCTTGGAAACTGGCAGGCTCCCCATCCTAAGCTACTAATCCCTGATATCTATCTCGCTGTTTTCGCTCCCTCTTATTGTTTCTTGGTGCACTGATGAAGTCCTCTGCATCTTGCAGAATCTGACAAAGTTCCCTGCTAGTTCTTCCTCTGCCAGCAGGTGCTTCTATTAGTTCCTCATCCTGTGAATCTTCCTGACTCGAGGAAGAATTCTTTACTTTCGTTGGTTGAAGAGGTTTAACTAATGACTCCTCTTTTGACTGCTCCTCGAAAGGCATTTCACGAGATTTTCTGAAAGCCCTGTCCTCCATGAACTTCACATCTTGTCGAACCACTACCTTCTAGCTCCTTGGAAGATAGACTCTGTATGCCTCAGCGTTCTTGCTATATCCCACTAGATATCATTTTTCCGCAGTTTGATCCAGCTTTTTCCTCTTTTCCTCGGGTACATGACAATATGCTAAACTCCCAAATATCCTGAAATCACTAACTTCAAGCGTCTTCCCCGTGAAAACTTTCTCTAGAGTAATCTTGCCCAATGCCCGTTGAGGAGTTTTGTTCTGAACATAAACTGTTGTGTTGCATGCTTCTGCCCACATGAATTTTGGTATATCCTGATCATACATCATGGCCCTAGCTGCTTTTACAATAGTCTTGTTCTTCCTTTCTACTACATTCTGCTCCGATTGTAAAGCACTGTCCACTCTCTTACGATGCCCTCCTTAGCGCAAAAATCAGTGAAGTCCTTATCAACATACTCTCCATCATTATCTGAGCGTAAAACTTTTATTTTCTTCCCAGTCAGATTCTCCACCAGAGCCTTGCACTCTTTGAATCAACAGAAAACCTCGTCCTTGGTTTTCAGAAAATAAATCCAAGTTTTCCTTGACTGGTTATCAATGAAGGTATGGAAGTACTCGACACCACTAAGAGCTTTAGTGGACATAGGTCCGCAGATATTTGAGTGTATCAATCCTAGTACACTCTTGGCCCTGTTTTTCCTTCTAGGAAATGTTGCTTTGGCATACTTTTCTAGAGCACATCCTCTGCATACATCATCTCGTCCCGTACTAAGATCCAGAACTCCTGTTATAGTGCTCTTGAGAATTCTCAGAGCCCCATGGTGCAAATGTCCCATTCTTCTGTGCCATAGTTCATTCAAATCCTTGTCTCCATGATTGCCTATGAGTGCCATTGGTGATTCTAGTTGTACTCTATACAACCTATTACTTTTGATCTCGACCTGCACTTTCTTTTTTCAGCTCGGGTGTTTGACGTATACTTTCTCCTTGATGAAAAAAACGTCATAGCCTTTGCCTTGAAGTTCTGACACGGAAAGTAAGTTCATCTCGAATCCTGGTACATGCAGCACATTGGTAGCATGGAACCGCTCTCCCGATTCTATTTGAAAAACTATGGTACCCCTCCCTACTGGAGTACACTTTGCCTTTTTCCCCATGGTGATCTGAAAGTTCATCTTCTCCTCCCGATAATTTGAGAAACATTTTCAGATTCCCGTCATATGCCAAGAGGCTCCATTGTCTATATACCATACCTCTGATGACGCAGAACTAGTCATACAAGCCACTTCTTCTTCCAGCCTGGAAGCCAAGATAGAAAAATCGAAATCACTTTCTCTTGTGCATTTTTCTGAAAATCTGTGTGAGTCTCCTGACATAGATGCCTCTGCATCATGGTCTTGGCCTGATCCAAATGGATCCTAAAACACTCTCTAAAGTCTTCGAAATCTACTAAAATTGTTTAAAAAACCAAAAAAATCGCATGAGAAAACCTTTCAGAAAGGCGGAAAACACTATCGGCAGCCAAAATTATGAAGAAAACAGTGAAATCAGGCTTATCAGAGGCTTACAACAACTTTGCACAGTGACTGTCAGCTCTGGCCGATCAACAGTCCAGATCTGATCGGCGAATCGCAAATTGGCGGTGACAGGGGGAGGAAATCAGAGTGCACCACATGAAACTTGCGATGGCAATCGGCGGAGTCAACGAGGACCGTCGATCAAGAGCGCAAATCGACGACCCACGTTGCATCGTAGAGTCACAATCGGCCAACACAACAGAGCGCTCACCAAACGGCCCAGGGTTATCGCGATATGCGATCGCAATCAATCGCATTGCGATATCGCATTGGAGCTTCACCGAGGAGCGGGATATACATATCTAGATATATGCGATGCGATCAACCGAACCCGATGGGAATATAAACACTATTGTAAAGGATTTGAGATCTGCCAAATAACATTTTTTAATATATTTTCATATATTTCGTTATTTAACAAAATACAAAAGGAAAACGCCAATGCGATAAAACCCGGACCTGAAGAGGTTTGGGAATGAAAATGTATATTGTTTCAAGTCCAGAGGAAGCCATTTTTACGTTATTTTTAGTGTTTTAAACGTATTTCCAAAATACAAAGGGAAGCCTTGGAACAAGGCAGAAGTGACTTGCGACACCGATTGAGGCAGAACTGATAAGAGAATAGGGCATAATTATGAAGATTTGAGGTCCGGAAGACTGTGTTTTGGCGGACTTTCTCAGTTTCGAATACATTTCTCTGTGTTAACAGAGAGCGGCTAGTTTAGGGGTTCCAAAGGCCTGAGGCACTCTTACGTTGCAGAATAGGTGGCCACCTCCCCTTTATGCATTATGCAATGATTGTGTAACGCTAGAAGAGGGATTCGAGCGGACAAAGGTTGAGAGACAGAGAGCTGAGAAGGAGAAACGAACAGGCAGCCCAGATTGGCTTTAAAGCCACAAACAGAGAGCAAACAGAAGCAAGCAGTATTGGAGGTAGTGCCAAGACAAAGAGCAAAGACAGAGACAGAGAGTGATTAAGAGAGTCTGTGTACTCAGAGAAGCTTGAGAGGTTCAAGCAAACTCTTGCTGTTGTATTTGTTGTGTGTTGAGACTCCAGTTGAGCTCACACTGTTGTAAAACTCTGTTCTGAAGACATAATAGAGAGGCCACCACTGAAGGATGGATCAGGAGATGTAGCCCAGGAGTGTTGGGTGAACTCCATATTAAATTTGCTGTGTTTATGTGTGTTAGTCTATTATGCTTCTTTACTGCTTCATTGTCTGTGTATTTCACAATCTTATCGATCCATTGCATAAAATAACATAGGCACATCCATGCACATGAGTCTGTGATACCTTATTAATTGTCTTAGATCTCATTATTAGATCACGACCCATAATTGATTTTCCCTTCCTGTCTCTGATTACTTGCTCTGGTACCATGTGAAAATTCTATCACTGCAACCATTGATTTACTTTACCTACTTATTTTCCAATAAGTTATCTATGAAATTTCTTCAATAAATATTAAAATAAATTCTACCGCAGATATCACACCATAATACAGAAACGAAACACATGCACAAGAATCAACACATCGACATATATATTTTGGACAACAGTCCCTGGAAAAACCCAATGTTGGAAAATTGGTGCAACAAGGGAGGATTTTTATTATTCAGTACAACAGGGTGCCAAACTGGCTTACCCAACAGAGAGAAACAATTCTCCAACACTTCTTCCAGTCTCTGCATCAGCGTGGTTGACCTCTACGTAGCTCCCAGACACTCTGCGTCAGCCCCTGCCTCTCTGCATCAGCACTGGGCCTCTCTGTGTCACCCACTCAACCCTTCTAGTGACTGCGCAGTCTGCTGCTTCCTCTGCGTCTGCCTCTCCAACCTCTGCGCTGGTCTTTTGGTGCCGTTCCGAACTCTGTTCCGTACTTGCTGCCTCTTGCTGCTCTCCAGAGCACTAGTTCGAATTTCTCAGCTAACATCGCTCCAGAAATCGAACTGACTGGTCTCCCTCAGTGTGTTCTCCAACTGACCCTCAAGCTTCTTATACTTTTCTCATTGGTCCATCAACGACCGAGATTAAATCTCTAATCAACGGCTAAGATTAGATTTAGCTTGATCCATGACTTTTGGACCCTTGTAACCCAATTTTATATTAATACCCATTAATATTTTATTTTTTCTAAGTTTAGACTTAGGAACTCCATTAAAAATATTAATTATTTTAATATCTCCCAAACCGGTTAGACTCTGCCCAAACCATTTCTGGGTCTTGGAGTTCTCATGTGCTTTAGCCTCTCCATCAATTTTCATGGCTAGAGCACATCCGATGCTACCCCAAATCAACACATTGTTATCCATGATTTTTATGCTTTTTACCTGATTATTTTAATGATTGATTGTGCTGGAAGCCTAGGGGACGCTGTTATGCTCTTGACCTATGAGAAATGCCAGAATACCAGAAATGCGAAGAAATATAGCCCAGAATACAAAATAAAATGAGAAAAACAGCAAGTATTTTATTATTCAGAAATAGATTCAATGTTCACTTGTCTCTTCGAGGGGGCAACTTCCAGCACAACAGAGTTTGGTTACAATAAGAATCGATGATCTTTCCTTACTAAGACTATTTATAGCTAAATGACATCCAAAACCCTAACTACTAGTGGTCCCTTGCATAACTCGGGTTAACCACTTTATTTATTAACTATGGCCCGTTTACAACTAACTGTGGTCCCTTTTCTCTAATGCGGGTCAACCACATACAATTATTAATGCGGGCTTTATTTACTCTCTAGCTAACTATGACTATGACTCGGCCCATTGGGCTTATTACATAAATAAAGGGGTCAGGGTTGGACCTTAACATGCCCTCCCCCATCAAAAGTAGCCTTGTCCTCAAGGTTGAAGCTGCAGAAATTGCTGAAGAATAGTGGCTGGTTCCCAGGTCGCATTTTCTGGAGAGGTGACTTTCCACTTGACAAGGACTTCCTTGATCGTGTGGCTGCGGAGATGTCTTTCACGGATATCGAGGATCTGTTCTAGGTGGAGCCAGAGTGAGCCTTCCTCATCCAATTCGTGTAGATTGGTTTGAATTTGGCAATTGTTCCCCACCACTTTCTTGAGGCATGATACATGGAAGACCGGATGGATTTTTGAAGTTGGTGGCAAGGCTAGTTTGTAGGCGACTGCTCTAATGCGCTAAAGCATTTGATAAGGTCCATAGAATTTTGGTGCTAGTTTCTAGCAGCCCTTTTCTTTGAGAGATGTTTGCTTATATGGTTGCAGTTGCAGGAATACTTGATCCCCTTCTTGAAATGTGTGCTCGGAACTATACTGGTCTGCCTATTGTTTCATTCGATTATGAGCTTGATGTAGATTATCTTTGAGATGAGCTATCATGGCGGTATGGTTCTGTAGGAGTTGATGAACTCCCTGCACCTTAGAACATCCAAGGATATAAGAAATAGGTGAAAGTGGGAGTTGGCTATACACTGCCTCGTATGGAGTCATCTTGGTGGCTTCATGATAGTTAGTATTATACCACCATTCAACTAAAGGTAGCCAATGTACCCATTGATGTTACTTTTCAGAAGTGAAGCACCTTAGATATGTCTCTAAACATTTGTTGATTGCTTATGTTTGACCATCGGTTTGGGGATGATAGTTGGTACTTAGTTGGAGTTGCGTTCTTGTAGCTTGAAACGTTCTTGCCAAAATTTGTTGGTGAAAGCGGGATCGCAATCAGACATAATGGAAGTCGGCATGCCATGCAGTTTGAAAATTTGGTCCATGAAAGCTTGAGCCACCAAAAGTGGGGGTAAATGGGTGGGGTAGAGCGCAAAAATGAGCATATTTAGAAACTCTCTCCACAACCACCGTGATGACGGATTTGTTGCCAAACTTTGGGAGAACAGTGATGAAATCCATGGAAACATTTGTCCAGACAGAGGCAATGGTTGTAAGGTCCCCGGTAACTTGACTGGTTCTCCTTTGTTGCGTTGCAACACATCACGTTCAGCTACAAAAGTAAGAATTTCGTTTTTCATGCCAGTCCAAAAGAAAGAACGAAGAGTGCAAGCATAAGTCTTCTGAAAGCCGGAATGCCTTGCAGTTGGAGATGAGTGCAACTCTTCCAAAATGCGGGTTTTGAGGATGGATCCCGACGATATAACTACTCAATCCTTGTAGCAAAGAATATCATCCTTCCAAGAGTAGTCGGCTGAGGAATTAGGATCTTCTCTCAAGTTATTAATAAGTTGGGAGGGAGACGGGTGCGATAACCATTCCTTGTGGGCCTCTTCAATCCAATTTGGTATGGGAAGAGAGATTGATAGTAGGGTACTTTCATCCTCAAATTGGCGCGATAAAGCATTAACTACTACATTGTCACACCCTTTCTTGTAAATTATCTCATTATCATATCCTAGCATTTTGGCCGGCCATTTATTTTGTTGTGGTGATGATAGACGTTGCTCCAAAAAATATTTTAGGCTTTGATGGTCCGTGCGGATTTAGAAATGTCACCCCAACAAGTATCGTCGCCAGGTGTCTACTGCATGTAAGATGACCATCATTTCTTTCATAGGTAGATTGACCTAAATGTTTTACACTCAGTTGTTGGCTGGTGAAGGCCAATGGTCGACCTTCCTACATTAATACAACACCAATACCAGTACTGGAAGCATCACATTCAATCACAAAAGATTTGGTGAAGTCTGCTAGGGCTAATACAGGAGTGGAGCACATGGTTTGTTTGAGAGCCACGAATGCCTGCGGAGTTGCATCAGTCCAAAGAAGTGATTTTTTCTTGAGAAGATTAGTGAGGGGTCTAGCAATGCGAACATAATTGCGGAGAAATTTGTGATAGTAGCCAGTGAGACCCAAGAATCCCCTCCAACTCTTCAAGGTTTTTGGTTGGGGCCAATCTTGCATTCCCTGTATCTTTTTTGGATCAACCCTCACTTCTTCACGACCCACAATGTGTCCCAAATACTCAACTTCTTCCACGCCAAAAGAGAACTTGGACAATTTAACAAATAATTTGTGATTCTGGAGTAGTTGCAAGATCAAGTCTACATGTTGAAGATGTTTGTCCCAGGTTAGGCTGTATATGTGAATGCCATCAAAGAAGGCGAGGACAAATTTTCAGAGATATGGTTTCAGCAGGTGGTTCATGAGGCTTTGAAAAGTAGATGGAGCATTACAGAGACCAAATGGCATGACCAAGAATTCATAATGGCCTTCATGAGTTCGGAAGGTAGTCTTGGGATTGTTTACTTCCTTCATGTGTATTTGGTGCGAAGATTTAGCTTGGTAAAGAATTGAGCACCATGTAGTTCATCAAGAAGATCATCAACAACCAGAATAGTAAATTTGTCTTTGACAGTGAGCTTGTTGAGGGCCGAAAGTTCGGACACATGCACCATTCGTCATCTTTCTTTAGCACCATGATCACTGGTGATGAGTAAGGACTGATGCTGGGACGAACAACAGCGGCTTCGAGGAGTTCCTTGATGATTTTTTCAATTTCATTCTTTTGGACGAAAGGATATTGGTATGGGCGCACATTAGGCGGCTGGGCCCTTGGGACAAAAGGGATACTATGATCATGTTCACACCTAGAGGGTAGAAGCCCTTAAGGTTTGTTAAATACCTGCTGGTGGCGGTCTAAGACCTGTTGCATCTTAGGATGGATATGAGTAGTGGAGTCAATGATCTGGATGGCATTAAATTGGGCAATGACTCCGTGATGACCCTTTTTCAAAAGCTTTTCCATTCGATGCGAGCTGATGATAGTAGGGGCACTTGCGTGGAGTCCACGTAATGTATGAATGTGGTTGTTCTACTTAAAACTCATATATAACTCCTGGAAATCCATTGTGATTGGGCCCAATGTGCGAAGCCATTCAACACCCAAGTGTTAATTTTAAGTATGTTCTATGCTAGTGCAATTTATTTCAATTTTCACAGTTAGCTCAATATCTTTTCCAGATTAGCAATCACATCACAACATTAAAGTAAACTGTAGATAGAACATAAATATAAATCGCAGAAGACAACCCAAGAGAAGAGGACACAAGATGTGGCGCTAGCTAGGGACAAACCCCAATGTGGGGAAACCCTTGATCAATTCTTCTTATATGTTCTTCAATAGTTCAACAACGAGAGAGAGAGAGAGAGAGATAGTGCGTTTACAACAGAAGTCAACAATTTTGACTTATCTAGATAAGAGCATAGATCATCTCTAAGAAGATGATACATGAGATCAGTTGAAGACCTGCTACTTCAACTGATTCTCCAAGGTGACTCCTTCACGTATCGTTGTGCTGGATTTCGTCATCATGTTGCACCTCACCGCACTACACCATGCTGCACCCATCATCACTATGCTGCATCTCATCACGCTTCATTAATCATGACTGTACCCATCACTGTACTGCATTATGTGCCATTGCTGCACCATGTTGCCATCCTGACCTATGTGTTCGCTGCACCTTGCTTGCTTGTTGTCCCTAGCATGCTTGTTGTTGCATGCTAGCTGTAACATTGCATGCTTGGTGTATTTGCTGCTAAGTGCCATACAACTATCCCAACGTTAGTTAGCTATCCCTTGCATGTTGCTCTCCTTCGGAGACAGATGCTCCGGCTGTTCCGGCAGTTCTCGGCAGTTCCCGGCAGTTTCGGCAGTTCCAACTGTTCCCCACTGTTCCTGCAGTTTAGGCAGTTTCGGCTGTTTCCGGCAGTTCCGGTAGTTCCGATAGTTCCGACTTTTCTGGCTTTTCCGGTAGTTCTGGTTTTTCCGGCAGTTCCAGCTTTTCCAGCAGTTCCGGCTTCTCCAGCAGTTCCGGCTTTTCTGGCAGTTCCGGATTTTTCGACTTTTTCGGCTTCTTAGGGTTTTCCGGCAGTGCCAACTTTTCCGGATTTTCTGGCTTTTCCAGCTTTTCTTGTGGTTCTGGCTTTTCCGGTAGTTCCGACGTTTCGACAGTTCTGGCTTTTCTAGCTTTTTCGGCTTTTTCGGGAGTTCCAGCGTTTCTGGCTTTTCTGGCAGTTTCGACTTTTCTGGATTTTCCGGCAGTTTCGGCTTTTCCGGGAGTTCCGGCTTTTTTGGCAGTTCCAGCTTTTCCGGCAGTTTTGGCTTTTCCGGCAGTTCCAACTTTTTTGGCAGTTCTGGCTTTTCCGACAGTTCCGGCTTTCTAGCAGTTCTGGCTTTTCTGGCATTTCCAGCAGTTCCGACTTTTTTGACAGTTCCGACTTTCTGGCAGTTCTGGCTTTTTTGGTAGTTCCCGCAGTTCCGACTTTTCCGGCAGTTCCGGCTTTTTCGGCTTTTTCGGATTTTCCAGCAGTTTCGGCTTTCTGTCCTCTGGATCAGGGCAATTTTATCCCTTAGGATCTCTTCGCCTACTAAAACCCAAAGACAAGTAGAGAGAGGAAGAGATCCCAAGTGCGTGTTGAAATGACTTGAAGGCCACCTCTATTTATAGTAAAACATTGAGCACATGTGGGGTTTATTTGGTTGCTAGCTGACTTTGACGAATTGTCTTATAACACAAAAATAACTCCATGAATACTTATTGGAATCGGATGATCTTGAGATCAATCCTACACCTCTCGATGAGAGGGATCCAAGAAAAATATCAGCTGCCATAAATAAGATGACCCACATGGAGTTTGGCCCTAGTTGCCAATTTTAACACTCCCTCTCAACTAGGGAGAACTCCATCCACTGATCCATATGTTCGACTATACTATCTCTACCATCAATGCTCTGCTCTGCTCTACTCAACCATGAAGAAGAAGAATTGATTGAGAATGTCTCATACCATTCTCTACTGACCCGAAGTCAGTTTCATCTAAAGGGAGTGTGTCACATCACTCTTACTGACCTGAAGTCAGTTTCATTGATTCCAGATCAATGGAGGTCATCCTAACATAGGGAGTACGGTAGATACAACGATGCGTCCATCCATAGAACTTCTATGGTCCCTATCCTCATTTCCCTGCTCATTGATCAGATGAGAGGTACTTCTCATTAGTCTCAGACTGCATGGGTAGGATGCCTCGACAGGAGAACGAATCATTCTGTCCACAGGAGAACGAATCGTCCTGTCAGTGGATGCCACGAAGAACGAATCATCCTGGTCCACAGGAGAACGAATCATCCTGTTTCACAATTGCCACAGAGAACGAATCATCCTGTTTCACAATTGCCACAGAGAACGAATCATCCTAGCCCATAGGAGAACGAATCATCCTGTTCCACAGTCGCCACGGAGAACAAATCATCCTGGTCCACAAGAGAACGAATCATCCTGTTCCACAGTGGCCACGGAGAACGAATCATCTTGAACCACATGAGAACAAATCATCCTGTTATACAGTCGCCACAGAGAACGAATCATCCTGGCCCACAGTAGAATGAATTATCCTGTTCCACAGTCACCACGGAGAAGGAATCATCTTGGCCCACAGGAGAACGAATCATCCTGTTGCATAGTCGCCACGGAGAACGAATCATCTTGGCCCACAGGAGAACGAATCGTCCTGTTCCACAGTCGCCACGGAGAACAAATCATCCTGGCCCACAGGAGAACGAATCATCTTGTTCCACAGTCGCCACGGAGAACGAATCATCCTGGCCCACAGGAGAACGAATCATCCTGTTCCACAGTCGCCACGGAGAACGAATCATCCTGGCCCACAGGAGAACGAATCATCCTGTTCCACAGTCGCCACGGAGAACGAATCATCCTGGCCCACAGGAGAACGAATCATTCTGTTCCACAGTCGCCACGGAGAACGAATCATCTTGACTCACAGGAGAACGAATCGTCCTATTCCACAGTCGCCATCGGTATCACAGGGAAAAGGTTGAACCTCTTACCCTGTACATAGTGCACCACCAGGGGATGGTGAGTCTCCCTGTGGTCACATGTCGCTCCAAGAAGTACCCCAAGCCCCCCAGAGCTCCTAGAGCTCAATGTATGCAACATGCAGAACCCTTTTACAAAGGACTCTCAACGACTCCAAGTTGTTCGGGAAAATCACAGATTTGATCTTTCCTGAGGCTTTGACAAAATGTCTGCGACTTGTACATCAGTCTCAATGCGATGAAGCCTCCTCGATCATCGATTTACCATATCCTAGATAAGGCAGTATCTGATGTCTATTTGCTGGAGCAATCATCGAATACTGGATTCCTCAATAATCGGATCCCCTCTCTGGTTGTCATAGAGAATCACAGTGGTATTCATCATGTGTACAAACAACTCAATTAAGAGCTTTTGCAACCATGCAGCTTCACACGAGATCATACTCATAGCTATGTATCTGGTCTCATCGGTGCTATAACAACCAACTTTTGCTTCCTGCTCATCCACGATATCGAAACAGAATCCAAAGAGAACTAGCACTGAGAAGTGCTCTAGTGTTCCTCCACACTACCTGCTCGGTCAGCATTCGAATAGTCATGCAGTTTCATATTTCCTACAGTGTATCTCAATCCATGGGAGATTGTTCCCCGAAGATATCTCAGAAGATTCTTGGCAGCAATCCAGTGAGGCTCAACCAAATATGAGCTCAGCATGCTAACTGCAAAACATATGTCTGGACGGAAGTTCACCAAGAACATCAACGCGAATGAGTTTGTGAAACTCAGAGGCATTTCCTAAATCTGGTTTGACATCACTACCATATAACTTCTAAAAGTTAAGATCCTCGAGGTAGTCACAGGCTGCAATTTATCATTCCACATTCAGAATCCAACTCCCTCTTACTTCTGCAAATGAGAGGGTCTGCACCTGTCAGAAATAGGTCGTCCTCATAAGGTGCCGGTATGAGAGGTCTATCATCCACAACCTTCGGGTAATGGT
>APFE031141447.1:137494-159666 GCA_000404065.3 Pinus taeda
GAATACTTATCGGAATCGGATGATCTTTATATCAATCCTACACCTCTCAATGAGAGGAATCTAATAAAAATATTATCAGCCATGAATAAGATGACCCACATGAAGTTTTTCCCTGGTTGCCAATTTTAATAGAAGGTCTAGTGGATTCCAAAGTGTGCCAAGGGAGAGAATAGACTCCAATCATAGTGAATACGGGGTTGGCCCCTTGATATCTAAGCTTGTCACATGTGGTGTCCCTAAGTGGGTGTGGGGGCACAATGACATCCTCATGGGTCTCCAAGTGGATTGATAATGCCTATAAACCATATGTAAGGGCTAGGATGAAGACATAAGCTCTCCCTTTGTCTCCTACGGTGAGACACATCCTCATCTAGGCCTTGGAACATCTGCCAAGTGTATGGTGCAAGTGTGAAGCTGGCTAGGCGTGGTGATCCAGGTGCATCATCCTAATCGAAAAGGTGGAACATGAGCAATCATTGAATGGTGTTGGGAATCCATGATGTTCTCACTGCTATTGTGGAGTTCCATGGATCTCAACGCTCACTCTACAAGTGCCAGTGTGACCGTCTGGAGTGCTTGGACTCCGTATAGGGAGACCAAATCCCAAATGGAGACCCACCTGCATTCCTGTATAAGATCCAATGCATTCCCTTGCCTTCTAGTACAACAAATCATTAGAGTAATCAAGTAAAAAAGTTTACAAATCATGGAATCAAATGGGCACTTAATAATGACATGCCCTTCCATAGTGAGCTTTGGCATGTACAGGTGTCTCCAAACTTAATAAGGGGGTTAACCAAGGACCCTATTCAATCTTTAAAGGGGGTGACATGTCCATGGTACATCCATCAAGTGGTAGGTTGCATGTGATATAATGATGGAATGAAGTTGGGATCAAGGGAAAAGCTCCAAGCCACATGCCATCGTACAAGGTTCTGAGATGGAGATAGCAAGGGTGGGTTCCATTACATTGTCCCATTGATCGAACAAGCAAATTGAACTACTTGCCTTAGGAAGCATAGGAGTCAAAATAGCACGCTCTGCATGCCCCTTCTTCTTAGATCCATTGATTGCCCCTACTTCAATAGACTATAATAGAGAAGCCCACACTTAGGTATATGAATGTAGGAGGGAGCAATCGTGGTACATAAGTTACCCTGACCTTTGTTTTTCCTCCCTCCTTCATATGCTTTTTGTCTTTGATTGATTTTTGTTCATAACTGCTCGGGGCTCTAGGGAATGAGAGCATGATGTGCAAGATACAACAGTAGATACCCCCTTTAATGTGGGGCATTTCATCGTCCACTACTGGTTAGGATAGTCATAGGTTCCTTAATGTGCAGGGGGGCTCGTTTAGGACCCATAGGAACTAGGGTGATGGCCACAGACGAGGGGTAGAGCTTATGCTTGGCTTTTTCTCACATTCTAAATGTGTATGTCTTGACCATCTTTTGCATTTTATGGTACAATTTCTTATTGAGAGTGGCCAAATATGTTTTTTCTTTTGTTTTCGCTGCATCAACCTCTGGTATATCATTCTAGGCCCAACCCAAGGTGTGGACAAGGGGAGGGGGAGGCTAACTCCTTGTGGACCAAGTGGACACATCTGTATCCAAATGGCGAGATATGGTGAATGGGGTTTGAATGAGTGGAGGTGATTGATGTATATGGTGTCGGGAAGCGGTACCACACAACCGAAGGAGATCCCACGGGACTAGGATACAAGGCTAATCATCGAATCAGGCAGAGGAGACAAGAGTACAGACCTAGTCCACTCTTTCCACCAAATCCCCCCACCAATCCATGCCCAAAAGTGTCCATCATAAGTAAACAAAATTACTCAACTATACTAATGAAAAGCCATATTTTCGTGGTCAAGAGGCCCACCTTCAAACATATGATCATAATAGATAGGTGAGGGACCACTTGGGTGGCTCAAGTGGCGGAGATAGTGGCACTTCGAGCTATTTGGTGATTGCAAGGGGTTGCTATTTGTTGGATGAGGACCATCTAGGAGAAATTTTTTCTCCTATGATACCATCCACAAATAGTGGGTAACAAGATTGGGATAACAAAATCAAGTATGCGCTGTGGGAAAACAGAGTAACAAAGAAGAGTTCTATTGGAAAGAGTCCCTTTGAACTAGTGTATGGCTTGAATGCAACCTTACATGTGCACCTTAGGCTTTTCACTTACCAACTCCTCCAAAATTTTAGATCTGAAAAGGATGTTGTGCAACATAGAATTGATTAGTGAAACCAGGAGAAGGGCCATTGAGCATAGTTGTAGGAATCAGAGAAAGGTTAGAAAGAATTTTGATAAATCATTTAGAGTTTGGCCTTTTTAACATTGGGATATGATTTTGTTGTGGGATTGCAGGAAGGAGAATCCATGTAACCATGGTAAGTTTGACAGCTTATGGCTTAGACTTTACATCATCAAAGGAGCAACAGGGCATAATTCGGATTCCTATCAGTTGAGCACTTTGGATGGAGAACCACTTGAGTTTCCAGTGAATGGCCAAATGCGCAAAACTGTTCTACAAGGAAAACATTTGATGCCATAGGGAATCTTTGTATTATATCTCCTACCCTACTCTTTGTCAGTTCTGTTCTTTTAGATTAGTTTTCATTTTATGCTATTAGATTAGTTTCTATTTCATGTTATTCGAGTAGTTTTTTATTTCAACATGTTAGATTAGTATTTGATTTTAGTACTTGATTTTATATGATGATTTCTTGAGCGAACACTACTGATATATATCTGTTGTGGATGCAGATTCCAGGTTCTTGAATGCTCTCGTGTTTTATCTAGCACACATCCACATGTAGAGCCAAATGTTAACCATTGAAGTACACTTGAAGACTCCATGCCCAAGGATATGTTAGAGCATTCCCGCACTCACGAAGTTCCACATATCATCTGGGCTTCTAAGCCCCTTCTTTTGTTTCCTCTTCTTCTTTGTACTCAAATTCTGCAGCCCTACGGGGATATTGTAAAGTTATGCTAGCATGATGAAATAGAGTCATGTAACAGGCCTGTTACCGCTCCCACTAGCGAGGATCCTAGGAGGGGATCCTATAGAGAAACTACTAGGTTAAGTGGCAACAATGGAACAATAACCCACTGTCACCTCAACTAAAGCTCTCTGCTCTTTACGAACTTCATTGATGGGATGAGTTTCAGTATGAGAGGAATCACTAGAATGGATGGATCAATGATAGGATGTGGGGTGATTCTTGAAGCATATTCACAAGAGGCTCAAATAATGGGTTTGCTTGTTATAGAAGCAAGTCGGGTGGCTCTCTTAGAAGGGCTAAGAAGATGCCTAGACCTAGGGTTTGAGGAGTGTTACTTGAAAGAGGGGCCCAAGATTAAGGAATCCTAGAAGATTAGGGTTTCTAAGTGACCTTTGCGAAATTGAAGTTATAATGTAGTGGGACCACAAAAAAGCCCAAGTGGGCTTGAACGAGGTCAAGGGGTTGGATTGGAACAACAGATGGATGATCCTGACCAAGTTAATGGGGAGAATAGGATCAAAGGAATTGAATTCTCCTTGGAATTTGACTGCAATGATCCTAATGAAGCCACTAACCAAAGGACACCTAGGGAAGAGAATGCTCTTCAAGCTAGGGCTTGGAATATCGAGATTCCACTGTGGGATTGACCTCAAATTTGGAGGACCTCTCAAGAAGACCCCAACACAGTAGTGGACCAATGTTCAAGGATTTTCAATGGTTAAAAATGATTTTAAGTTGATGCCCTAGGAGGCCTACTAGGTTAGGGCTTATTAAGAGGAAAAGAAGGTGAGAAGAATATTCTTTTGTGATCACCTTAGGACTAGACCAATGCCTAGCCAATTTTGAGAATGGAGTCAAATGAAATCAATGTTTAGATAGGCTTAATTCCAATCAAGGAGTTCCCCAACAACTTTGTATGTCCTTAGCAACAGCTAGGTTACAAAGGGAAATTTATACTTTTTTATATTGTAAATGGTGACTTATCAAGGCAATTCATGTACCCCTAGGACAATAATTCACCATACTTCAAATGATCGTATGAAAAATCCCTCACAAAGAAAAGCCCAACAACTTCGAATAAGCTAAAGAGCAGGTACACCAGCTTCATGAACGAAAATATTCCATAGACAGTTTTATGAGACAAGATTACAAATACGTAGGAAAAAGGTACTCACAAGTATAGCGAAATTATTCCAATCATCAAGATGCAGAGAAATCAAAGCTCCAAGACAAGAAATTAAGCTCTTTCAAACATCGAAATGCATTAAATCCCCAATTCATCCATCAAAAGGCCCAGCAAAATTTCGAGAAGAAACAAATGATCCAAATCCAAGTGATCATGAGATTCAAATGAGCTCTTATCAATTTATATCCTTCCTAAAGAGTTTGATTTGCCTAATTAGGCCTATCTAAGCCCCAAATAATAAAATAATGTACAATAATGACATGACTTGGTGACAAGCCCACCAAGATGGCTCCATAACACAAAGATAAGCCGCTCAAGAGGGCAAAATAGTAAATGCAATGAATCGTTGGGCCCTTGAAGAGGCCTAGTGGAGTCCAAAGTGTGCCAAGGTGAGAGAATAGGCTCCAAACATAGTGACTAAGTGGGTGGCCCCTTGATATCCAAGCAAATCAAATGTGGTGTCCCCAAGTGGGTGTGGGGGCACAATGACATCCTCATGGGTCTCCAAGTGGATCGATAATGCCTGTATACCATCTCTAAGGGCTAGAATGATGACATAATCCCTTCCTCTGTTCCCCATAGTGAGACATATGCTCATCTGGGCCTTGGAACATCTGCCAAGCGTGTGGTGCAAGTGTGAAGCCGGCTGGGCATGGTGGTCCAGGTGCATCATCCTCATCTAAAAAGGTGGAACACGAGCAATCAATGAATGGTGCCGAGGGATCCATGAAGTGGAAATCTTCTCTCTGCTATGGTGGAGGTCTATGGCTCTCAACGCTCACCCTTCGAGTGCTAATATGACCCTTTGGAGTGCTTGGACCTCGTATAGGGAGACCAAACCCCAAATGGAGACCTACCTGCAATCCTGTATATGATCTAATGCGTCCACTCGCCTTCCAGTGCAACAAATCATTAGAGTAACTGAGTAAAAGAGCTTACAAATCATGGAATCAATTGGACACTTCATAGTGGCATACCCTTTCGTAGTGGGCTTTAGCATGTACAGGTGTCTCCAAGCTCAATAAGGGAGTTAACCAAAGACCCTATTAAGTGGTTTCTACCTCTAAAGAAGGTGACATGTCCATGGTAGATCCATCAAATAGTAGGTGGCATGTGGTATAATGGTGGAACGAAATGGGGCATTAGGGGAAGGCTCCAAGCCACATGACACAGTACAAGGGTAGCGATAATAAGGGAAGCCCACACTTGGGTGTATGAATGTAGGAGGGAGGAATTGTGGTACATGAGTTACCTCGATCTTTGTTTTTCCACCCTTCTTCATATTCCTTTTGCCTTTTATTGATTTTTCTTTTATAACTTCTTGGGGCTTCAGGGGATGAGAGCATGATGTGTAGGATATAGCAGTGATACCCCTTTTAAGGTGGGGTAGTTCATCGCCCACCAAGGGTTGGGACAATCATGGGTTTCTTGATGATGAGAGGGGTCAATGTGAGGGACCCTAGGAACCAGAGCGATGGCCATAATGAAATGGTAGAGCTCATGTTTAGCTTTTGTCCACATGCTAAATGTGTATGCCTTGACCATCTTTTGCATTTTATGGTACTTTTGTTGTTGAGAGTGGCCAAATTATGCTTTTTCTTTTTTTTAGTTGTATCAACCTCTGGGGCATCGTTCTAGGCCCGACCCAAAGTGTGGACAAGGGGAGGGGAAGGCTAACTCCTTATGGACCCAATGGACCAATGTGGACCCGGATGGGAAATATGGTGAATGGGGTTATAATGAGCGGAGCAGTGCGATGTATATGGTGTCAGGCAGCGAGACCACACAACCAAAATTAGGGTTTCCCATGGCGAGCCACCCATAGAGCTAGTAGCCAATAAAAGAGATCCCACGGGACTAGGATATAAGGCTAACCATCAAATTGGACAGATGATACAATAGTACAAACCAAACCCACTCTTTCTGCTGAATCCTCCCACCAATCCATGCCCAAAAGTGTCCATGATAAGTAAACAAAATTATCCAACTACTCAATGAAAAGCCATACCTTCGAGGTCGGGAGACCCACCTCCAAACGTACGATTATAATAAATGGGTGAGGGACCACATGGCTGGTTCAGGTGGTGGAGATAGTGGCACATCGTGCTATCTAGTCGCTGCAAGGGGCTGATGTCTGCCGATTGAGGACCATCTAGGAGAAAATATTTCTCCTATCGATACTACCCACGAGTGGTGGTAACAAGGCCTAGGTAGCTTAGGACTTTGCTATCAAGTGAGTTCACTTTAGGGAGTTTTTTTTTTTCACTTAATTAATTATTTGTGTTTTTCAACACTTAACAATTAATTGAGTTTTTTCTCTTAGTAATAACCCCAAAGCTAGAGTGTGGTTTGATAGTGAGGCCCCTAAGTGAGTCCTAGTGTCTAGAGTCAATGTATATTACCATGTTATATCACTCGTAAAATTTCACAGAATTTGATTAGGTCTAGGTATCATTTTTTAAACTATTAAAATTTCCTGCAAAATGGGATTTTTAATGAATTTTCTTTGTAAATTTTAATAAGTGATGTCTAGAGAAGTTGTGGGGGGTATGAGTAGTCGAAATTGAACTTTTAGTCCTTAACTTTCTACTATGACACACTATGAGAGGTTAAAAATCACTTATAGACCCTCAAAACCCACTTTTCCTAAGTCTAAGGGAAAATGTGGCAATAAAATAATCCAGAAATAAATAAAATTGAGAAAAATAAAAAACCCCCATGTGACAAAATGATGTGGAAATGACTTGGAACTTATCTCAAGTCAAAAGGAAAGTCAAGAGGTAGTCAAATGATGATAAAGCACATGACATCAGCTGGGATTTATTTCACTCCAAGAAGTCGAGTTTGTGGGCCAAATTGAGAGATTTGATTTGATGACATGGCAGTTTGAGCTACCTTGAAGATCAACACATGATAGGGAATATTTGATTGGATATTTTGTTGAGAGTTTAGTGGAGTCTTGTCTCCACTACAACTCCACCTTCCCTCACACTTGTACATCTAATTTCAGTCCAGCTCCACGTATTTCTTCATGGCAGCTTCCACGCAATCCTTAACAACAGTTACCACAGCTGGTGAGGAACACGAGCTGCCAGGTGCCAATCCTTGAGTACTATTGATGAGATTTGATGAGGATTTGGCTCCTTCTTCACCAACACATCCTCACACATGGCAGTTCGAATTCTACACATGAGAAATATGCTGGGCCAACTAGAGGATTTCAACTTGCTTTTTTGCACGTGTCATATCAGCTTCACACTTTGAATTTGACTTGCCTTCTTGGGATTGTCTCTTTCTCCACTTGTCATATGAGTTTTCTCTTGGGATTTGCTCCCATTCTCCTATTTAAATGAGCCATTGGCTCCTATTCTCTCATGAAAAACCGAACTCTTATGCTTGGGAAGATTGTCTTTCTTTTTATACTTACATGTTAATGTGATAACAAGACTTTGGGGTTCATATGTGGTGTTTTTCTTCCATAGACATGGCATGATTTTTGGTTATGTGCATATGTTCTATTTGCTATAATTTCTGTTGTCATTTCCATCATAGATTTACTAGTGTTTAGTTACCTTGCACTAGTATTTGGGTTGGAGAATTATTTTGGAATTGGATATTTTAGTTAACTTTTGGTTAAATTGCTAGAATTATTTTTTTATTATATTATCTAACCTCAATGGATCTAACAATTCATCTTGAGCTTGTGTAGAACTTCTTTTAAATCAGATCTATAGTGTGAGGGGACGTTCTTGGTTGGACCAGCCCACTCTTGGGGATAAAAGTGGAAGAACTTACATATTGTTTTTTCCCGTCTTATCATTTGATTTATTTTGCAGGGGTCTCCTTGGCCTTGGCTTGTGGCATAATTCATTTCAATACAATTGTTTTAAATATTGTGCCTCTACTTGAAAACATCTGCTAAGATAGAGAAAATTTTTTGGGCTAGTCAAAGAGAGGAGCTATGCTCCCATTCTTTGGTGTAGTTCTTGTATATTAGTTGTATATGATTCTACATTTTTCTCTTCTTATCATTCACTAATTCTTGGGTCTGTACCGTAGAGAAATAAGAGCATATTTGAGTGGTTATCTCACATTCTTTTGGCAGGATCACAAGAGTCAAAGGGCTGGAAGCTATTTCTAAATTTGTTTGCAGCTCCTTCACTAGCCGTGAGCAGATAAAAGGCTGTTGTCCCTCTCATTCAAGGACAGCGAGTAGGTCACTGTTGTTCTTTGTCAAAGCAGCCAGCCTTTGAGGGCTGCACTCTCACATCATCTGGAGATGGGCACTTAGGAGGATCATCATCCTTCCTTGGCACAAATTTCATCATACCGAGGGGCTGCAATTTAAATAGAAGTCTGCTACAAATTTGAAGTTGTTTTCAAAACATCTCTTTGGTATCTTGTCAGCAAGTAGGCCACTGTTCTTCTCTGTCAAAGTAGCCAGCCTTTGAGGGCTACACTCTCACATCATCTGGCCGTGTGCACTTAGGAGGATCATCATCCTTCCTTGGCACGATTTTCATCACCCTAAGGTGCTGCGATTCAAACAGAAGTCTGCTACAAATTTGACGTTGTATTCAAATACATCTCTTTGGTATCTTGTAGCCCTTGAGGCATTAGAAGACTGTCCCACTCTTTTGTAGTTGAGGAGGGTAGAATTTCATTATCATTGTAAAATCCTCCCTTGAGGACTTGAGGCTTCCTCACTAACAAAAGGGCTCTCTTATCTTGTAACACCATAATAATAAAATGACATTTTTATTTGGAGCTTTGGGAACCATCCCCTTCTCTCTTTTGAGAGAAGACCTTCTTCTTGCTTGGTGTTTGACTAGTTTTCAATTTTTTCCTTGAAGTTTGTTTTAATTTGTTTATGCTTCTCTCTTTCCATTTGTCAAGCTTAAGACATGCTAATTGTTCATTTAATAAGATTTCCATTGTAGCTCTCATCACATTTTCATCTAGTTGCAAATTTTGTGACAATATAGTTTTCATTCATTCACTTACTTGATAGTTTTATGCTCAATTTGATCTAGTTTACTTGCAACTTGTTTCCTTTGGAATCTTACTTTGAGCACATCTCTACACTTGGAGCATTTTTTGCAAGTTTCATTTATTTGCAGACCAACTTGAACAATCTAATTGTCTATTTTAGTTCATTTGCTCAACTTACATTCCATTTACAAATTTGAGCAACTTATTAGCCTCCAAATTTTCTCATGCTTTATGATGCACCTTTCACTTGGATAATTATCATAATATATTACAGTGAAGATACTTTTTTCAGTCCAAGGCATTTGAGTTGGTATTTTAATCATTGAGCTAATTTTCTTTCATTGTTTTCATTGAGTAATTGTTTCATGTTTCATTCAACATCATGACAAGCTTATGTCATATTGTGCTTAATGTAATCTTGGTCACAAATTTTATTTTCTATCTCTTTATTTGAAGCACATTGTTATTAATATATCTCTTTGAAGACATTTCACTAACATATACTAATCTCATTTGCATATAAATTTTAGAGTTGCATTTTTTAAATCCACCTCTAAGCATAAGCTTGGTTGAATAAAAACTTGAGGACAAATCTTTTTGATTTTCTTTTATTTGTGTACGAAGTAAGGTTAAAACACATGACCTTGCAGTTCTCTTATGGCCGAGCCATTGTAGGAATTGTTGATTTGGGGTAGCATCGGATGTGCTCTATCCATGCAAATTGGTGGAGAAGCTAAAGCACATGAGATCTCCAAGACCCAGAAATGGTTTGGGCAGATTCTAACCGGTTTGGGAGATATTAAAATAATTAATATTTTGAATGGAGTTTCTAGGTCTAAACTTAGGAAAAATAAAATATTAATGGGTATTAATATAAAATTGGGTTAGAAGGTTCCAAAAGTCATGGATCAAGCCAAATCTAATCTTAGCCATTGATTAGAGATTTAATCTCGGCTGTTGATGGACCAACGAGAAAAGTATAAGAGGAGGCTTGAGGGTCAGTTGGAGAACACACCAGAGTGATCAGTCATTCATTTTGCTAGAGAGGGATTGCTGAGAAAAGTTGAATCAATGATTAGCAGCGAGGGGCAGTGAGTACAAGGCAGAGAGGCAGAGACAATACTAGGAGACTGGCATAGAAGCGGAGAGAACGAGAGCAATAGTCAGTCCAGGCTACACAGAGCCTAGCAGAGGCAGCGCAAAGCCCTAGGAGACTGCGTCATCCACGCAGAGGGTCCCAGAGGCTGCGCAATGCTTCAGAGGGCTGACACAGAGGGTCCTGGCGCTGACACAGTGGCTAGAAGGGCCAACGTTGAGCTTCAGTTGTGCCAGGGAGGGTTTCGTGGGATAGGTTTTCTGAATACCTGTTTCCAGATATAGAGGTATTGTTGACGTATATTTTTCTCTGTCAGGTGAGCCAGTTTAGGCACCCAGTTGTACTCATATAAACTGCATAATAATATAACCCTCTTAATAGCTGCACCAGTTTTCCCGCATTAGGTTTTTCAAGGGATATTGGTTCAAAAATAACTGTGTCACTTGTGTGCTTGTTGTTTTCTTTCAGTGGATGATCTGTAGACGCTGATACTATACTTGTGTTTATTTTCAGTATTTACATGGTAAATAACTTGTTAAGTAATTAAACAAGTAGGTGAAATAAACCAGATAGTATAGGAAGAATTCTAATGAGTTAGACTTAGAAATTCCAATAGGAACAAAGGCTCGTGGATTGTAAGGATCTTGGGAAGGGTATCATTAACGAAGGAATTGTGCCTCCTCAGCCCATCCTCCACTAGGGAAGAAATACCATACCACGTGCATTCATATTGAGAGATATATATTGAGGAAAAAATGACATAATATAAAGAGTTTTTATATTGGCAGGTATAAAAAATGGAGCTCAAAGTTAATGAAAAAATATAAAAGGTATAAAAAATGTTAATGAAAAATGGATGCCTACAATATCTAGTGAAAGTAAAGGTTTTTTAAATTGGGAAGGTGTATTGGGTTCATATTGGTAGGGGGTTAAATAATGTGATTTTTAGAGGTATTTTCCAATATGCAGTCAAATTAAGGGTATTGTTTAATATGTCACGAACGCATGCGATATGCCAGAGGTTCATTGAGTGAAGCCCCCCGTGTCATACTCCTTGCAACTCACCCCAATATTTACCTAGTTGTAAGAAATTGAAGGGAGATTTCTCACCATAGATTAGGCATTTAATTAAAGTCAACGAAGATAACTTGCATTTCACATAGTATAATTTGGCATCATCTCATTTTGCATCAAGTTGATTTGTGGACATTTTATATTACTTCCAATATTATATTGTACCTATCTTGTACTTGTTATTGGAATTACTTGCTCATTGTCTTTTGATATTATCCCATTTCATTTAAACATATTGTTGGTGTAAAAGTACAGGGTTCATTTATTTTTTCAAGTTGTATCTTACGGCTCATATTTCAATATATCTTGTACTAACACTTGTCTTGCAACATTGCTTATCATTGTAACTTGAAGTGTTATTTTTGTTTTGCAAGTAAATAATCTTTACTTGAGCATTGTTTTATAAGGCATTGGTTTCTCATCTTTACTTTGTTAAATGCCATATAGATATTAATCCAATTTATCTTTTACATTGCTCACTAACTCTTGTATGTGCTAATTTTAAATCAAGTTGCATTGAGAAGTGATTACCTTGCCCTTAGTCTCCTAGAACTTGTTGTTTTCAACAAGTTTTTCCTTTCGAAACCTTCCTTAGGGTCCGCTCCCTTTGGTTTTAGCTAAGAGAGAGCCTAGACGGAGAAAGTTGGGATTAGGTGACAACCCCTTCTCTGAGCTTTGCCAACAAGGCCACACCTAGTGGGGTTGAATATTTTTCCCACATTAACGTAGGAGTGCAAGTGAGGCAACAACAAGCGCTACCAATCCTCATGAGTGATAGCATTGAGCCAAGGGTTGTGCATGAAGCAAGAAAGAGGAGGGCGCTAGCAGTAGAAGAAGAGTTATCTAAGCCAACAAATCCAATTAAAGACAATAGATTGTTGAAAATGATTGAAAGTCAAGGGAGAAAACGTTGACTCAAGAGTGGCGACGGCCATCTTTGCTTGTTCTATTCCTTTTAATGTGGTTTAATCCCCATATTAGCAAGATTTGGTGAGAGCGATTAACAAAGCCCCTCAAGGTTATAAGGGGCCAAACTATGAAAAAGTCAAAACAATTTTGTTGAAGAAAAAGAGGCAAATTTTTGATGATATTCTGCAACCAATTCGTAACTCATTGGGTAGTACATGGATTTCCATTATCTTAGATGGTTTGATTGATACAAGACAAAGGCCTTTGATTAATGTCATTGCATCATCAACAAAATGAGCCATGTTCGTCAAAGCAAAAGATTGTTCAGGTGAGGTAAAGGATAGTAAGTTCATTACGGAAATTTTAATTTCTGTTATCGAACAAGGAGGGCTAGAAAATGTGGTGCAAGTTATTACTGATAATGCACCTGTTTGCAAAGATGCAGGCTTAATCGTTGAGAGTCGATACAACCACATATTTTGGACTCCTTTCTTTGTCCACAATTTTAATATGATTTTAAAAGAGATTGAGATAAAAACATAATGGATCAAGGAGGTCAAAGGGAAAGTTAGAAGATTATAAAATTCATTACCAATCACCACCAATCTCAAGCAATATATTGAGAATGCTCCAAATTGGAGTTACTAAAAGTTGTTGAGACAAGGTATACCTCAAACTTCATCATGTTGTGTTGCCTTGTTGAAGTTAAAATTGCATTAATGAGTACGGTGGTGGGTTCAACTCGGGTTGAGTGGAGACAAACAAATTTAGAGAAGGAAAGTATGGTGAGGAGGGTGTTGATTGATGAAGATTGGTGGAGCAAGATTGATTTTTTGCTCAAATTTACATTACCTGCATTTGATCTTCTTCGAGATGCAAAGATAGAGAAACCTTTCCTAGGAGAGGTTTATGATGCCATGGATACCATGATTGAAAAAACCATGGAAATTATTACACAAGAGGTTCCCACTCTTCCTTTTGTGGATTTTGATTTTGTTGAACAAGTGAGTTCCATCATTGTTACGAGGTGGAATGACTTCAACACTCCATTGCACACTTTGGCACATGCTCTAAATCCAAAATTTTATGATGAAGAATTCATCGCTGAAAGCAATGGGAAGAAGATGGCCCCACATAAGGACAAGGAGGTGGCCAATGGAGTGAAGAAAGCCTTTCAGAGGTTGTTTCTAGCTTCTTTACAAACTGATGGAAGGGCGGAATTTTCCTATTTTGCTATTAGATTAGAGGATTTTTTAGACATATCAACTTTGGAAGAGAGGAGGACCATGAACCTGGTTAAGTGGTGGACTTGTCATGGGGAAAGTGGTGTTTATTTGCAAAGTTTTGCCACTCGTATTCTATCACAAGTGGCAAGATCTTAATTGTTGAATTTTGTAGTTATGGTTGGTCTTCATAATTTATATTTTAGCCCTTGTAATGTATAAAGAATTTGTAAGAAATGTTCTTCTTGTCGGATTTAAAAGAGAAAATTTCGAAATTTGAATTTTTGGTAACAAAATAGTCAAGTCAGCCCTAGTGAAAAGACACACCCATTCGCGAAGGCAAAACACTATATAAAGGCAGTCAATCTCCTCTACAAAGGCACCATTTGACCTCACATAAGAAAGAAGTTTTTGGGCATCGAAGGATAAGAAGTACAAGAAGGACGAATAAGAAGGAAGAAGATATCTCTCTCTCTCTCTAGCTCACATTTCTCTCTCTATACCTCGCACGTGTGAATTTTGGTTAGCAGTTTCTGGGGCAAGCCGAGTTGCAGGGCCATATTGTAGGGTCGAACTTGCAGGGCTGAGTTGTAGGGATGAAGTTGCAAGGTCGAAGTTGCATGGCCAAATTGTAGGGTTGAGTTGTAGGGCAGTTTAAGGGCTTGACTTGAGGGTTGTGGACCAAGTTTGACCATAGGCTTTGTTGGTCAATTTGACCTCATAGTCGAGTAGTTGCATTAGATGTTTCTCTTGTTGAACTGAAGAATTTCTGTAAGAAGAAGGTTGCTGGGTTTTCCCCAGGTGGATTTTCCTAGGGTAAATCATTTGTTATCTTTGTGCATTGTGATCTCTATTGTCATCTTTATGGTTTAAGGTTGAATTTCTGAAGTATGATTGCTTAATGATAAACCAAAATTGTTAAAAAAAGACATATATCATTAGAAGTAATTACCAGTATTTGAGAAATATTGTGCTTGTATCTATCACACTCGAAAACTAAACATTCATCAGCAGAACGGAATTGGAGCACCTACAGTTTCATTCATAAGGTGAAGTGCAATAGGTTGAGATCGCAAAAGGCGGAGGACTTGGTAAATGTGCATTCAAACCTACGCCTTGTGTCTCATAGGGTGAGGAATAGACAAGTGGACCTCATAATGATTGGGATGTGGAAGTAGAATGTCTAGACTTAGAGCTCTCGCTTTCTGCTTTTGATATTAGTGCCAGTGGTGATGCAAGTGCAAGTGGAACTACTAGTAGAGTTGCCTCTTTTGCTGAACAAGCATCGTGTTCTATCTTTGTTGATGAGGATGAGGATTTTTATGATTAAAGATATGTTAATGTAGCTAATAATTGTTTTAAGATCATTTTTTATTTCAATTTTAACACATATAGCCTCACGTATAAAGGTTGATTTTGGAGCTTGTAACTGCTCAAACTAGCAGGGCACCTAAGGGGGATCCTTAAAGGGCAAATGCTAGGCCAAGGGCAACAAATGGAGACTTAGCTCACTGTCACCTCAGCGAAGGCTCCCTTCTATTTACGACTTTCACCGATGGGAGGAGACTCGATATATTATGGGGTCACTGATGAAGGATAAGTCAATGAAAGGATGTGGAGTGACCTAAATAATCCCTTTCTCGAAAGAGTTAGAAAGATAGAGCTTGCTTGCTTTCTAAGCAAGCTACAATGTCTTTTAGGGAAATGAAAGGAGGATTTGAGGGTTAGGTTTATGGGATATGACTTGTGAAGGAATTTCCCAATCCCTAAAATCCTTATTGAAATTGATATCTTGGATGGTGTTTGAAGAATTGTCTTTTCAAAGGAGCGGGACCACATGGGACCATGTGGACTCAGTCTAGGGTAGGAGAGAAGAGTATGGCAACCAATGATTGTCCCTAACTTGGACAAGGTATGGAAATGGATCAAAGAAAGAATAGCCACTTAAAGGTTTGAATTGATCCAATAAGGTACTAGCCTTTGGGGATGTTAGGGAAAATTTTGATCTCGAACCGAGGGATTGGCTTTTCTCACAACTCCACCATCGGAATGGCCTCAAATTTGGAGGAGGTATTGAGGAAACACCAGTGCAGGAGACCCTAAGAGATCGAACTTTTTGGATTGGTTGTTTGCCAGGAAAATGATGCCCTAGGTGACCCAACTTGGCTAGACCTGGAAAAGGTGAAAAGATATGATTTTAGGTGACCACCTCTTCGTAGATCAATGCCTTAGTCTTGGGAGAATGGAGTCTATGATGAATATGAGTGAGGACCTTTGGTTCTTGGTCAAGCAGGCCTCAAGACTACTTCGCTAGCTTGCTAGGTCAAAGAGAAGCAATCTTGCAGCTTTTATACTTTGATGCACAAAGGAGATGGCTTATAAGGTTAATTCGCTGTTAGAATTACTCCTAGGAGATTTCGTTCACATTACATGACCCATACATTGAGAGATGCTACAATAGAGACAAAATTCCACAATTTAAAGCAATAAATGCATGCAACAATTAGCCCTAAAATAGCGAAAATCCTAGTCCAATTTACATGACAAAGTAAAACAAGAATAACATTAAAAACATGTACTTACATGTAACAAAATATATCTGACCATCCACAATTGACAAGAGAGAAGCTCCAAGATAAGATAAACCAATATCCGCACATCAAAATTCATCCATAAAGCTCCAATTCGCCCTCTAAAAAAAGTGCAAAATTCTCAAGAGGGAGAAAAGATCCAATCCAAAGTGATGATGAGCAAATGAACTCATCTCATTTGTATTTGTACACTAATTAGGAGTTCGAATTAGCCTCTTTGGCCTACATAAGCCCCAAAAATAAAATATTGTTCTAATAATCCAAATTTTTTTGACAAGCCCACCAAACTAGCTCATAAATGGATGAATAAGCCTCTCAAGAGGTCAAATAATAATCCATGCATGTCGTAGGGCCCTCTAAGAGGTCTAATGAGGTCCATGGTTGCCATAATGAAGAGTAGCACCCTCAAAAGCAGTGGACAAGGGGTTGGCCCCTTGTAATAACCTATGGTGCTCCAAATGACATGTGGGGGCACACAAGTATCTTCATGGGTCTCCAAACAAATCAAAGATGCCTATAGATCGTCTGCAAGGGCTAGGATGATGGTGTAGGTGAAGCCACATCATCGTGCAAATCTTGGATCATCTACCAAATGTATGGTGCAAATCTGGGGCTAGCTAGGCATGATGGATTAGGTGCATCTTCCTCGTCCAATAAGTGAACCACGAGCAATCTTTGAATGGTTGTGGTGGTCCATGGAGTGTTGTTTGCTGCTGTGGAGGCCCATGGCCCTCAACGCATACCCTACATGTGCCAATGTAGCCCTCTTGAGGATTATGATCCCGTATAGGGAGACCAAACCCAAGATGGAGACCATATACAATCCTGCATAAGATCCAATGCGTCCTCTAGTCTTCCAGTACAAGAAGTCATTAGAGAAAATGAGTAAATGAGCTTACCAATCATGGACCACATGTGGGGACTTCATAATGGCCTACCCTTCCATAATGGGCTTCGGGATATGCCAATGTTTCCTAAACTCCAAATGGGGTTAACCAAGAATCCTATTACATGGTTTCTACTTTTAAAGGAGATAATATATTCAAGGTACATCCTTCAAAAGGCGGTGGCATGTGACCGATAGGTGAACGAAGTAGCAGATGAGAGGGGCAACCCTGGGTCACAAGCGGGGGTACAAGGGTAGCTAATAAGAGGGAAGCTCACACTTGGGTTTATAATGTATAGGAGGGAGCAATCGTGGTACATGAGGTGCCTTGACCTTGATTTTTCCACCCTTCTTTATATGCCTTTTGCCCTTTGATGATTTTCTTTGATTAACTGCTAGGGGCTCAAGGGGTAAGAGCATGATGTATAAGATATAGCAGTGAATACCCCCTTTTAAGGTAGTGGTTCATTGCCCACCAGGGGTTGGGACAATCATGGGTTCCTATAGGATGAAGGAGGTTCATAGAACTTGTAGGAACCAGGGTGACAACCATGATGATGGGGTAGAGCTCATGTGAAAATCTGGAAATTTCAAATACTATTGTAGCAATTGATAATATTCCTTCTATTTGTTAATTTACTGAAACAAATTATTTGTAGTTGTCTACGACAAATATTGAAATACATACACTGTAGTCTTCACAAATTAATTTATGTGGAAAATAAATGTAAGGAAAATACTAGCACAATAATAACACATTAACACAGTTGTTTCTGGACAATTGTCCCGGAAAAACCCAATGTGGGAAAACTAGTGTAGCAGATGAGGGTTTCTTTTATTATTTTGCAGCAAAATCTCATGTACAATCTACAAATAGCAGAATAGAAGAAGAATCACTAAGAGAAATTTTATGAACAGATTTCACCAATCCACAGTGAATTTCTGACACTCATGCTGGCCACACTGCGTCAGCGTCTGCGCAGTGACTCCGCTGCCCCTGCATCACTGCCTCTGCATGGGTGATCTGCGTCCCTCTTTTGCATTGTCTCTTCCTGTCATTTCCTGCACTCGACTATTGCTGATACCGTCTCCCTCTCACCTGCTACTCACCCTGTGATTCGATTTCCTCTTACTGAACTTTAGCAAGTGAGAAAATCGATCTACTTGGGCCACTGAGTATCTGCTTGGTGTGTTTTCCAAATGCCCATCGAAGTCCTTCTTATAATCCTCTCATTGATCAATCAACGACCCATATTATATTCTAATCAATGGCTCATATCATTTTGACTTGATCCTTGTCTTCTTCTAGAAGTTTCACCCCCAGTTTAATTAATACCCTTTAATTATTTTAATTTCCTAAGTTTAGACTTAGGCACCCATTAAAAATAATTAATTATTTTAATAAAATTGTCTTCGGGTGGAATTTCCCAAAACGATTTATGGGTATTGTGGAATACATGTGTCCTAGCCTCCCTGCAAATTTTGAGGCTTAGAGAACATCTGATGCTACTAGAAATCAACACTCCCTCTTAGCGAGGAATGTGCTCTAATAATGCAACCTGCTGAAGCATCATCCTGACTCTGTAACATCTCCCTTTGCACTGCTGATGTCTGACATTACTGCCCACCAACTACTATGCAAATGTGGCATCTGTGCTGCTCCTGACCCTGCATATTGTTGCCAACTACTGTATTTGCACTGCAACTCCCTCTCATCTTCTGCTTCTGCAACTGAGAAACCATATGTTTTTGCTATTAAAACGAGTTCTCTACCATACCCATTTTCTCCCTGAACTTGATGAACTTAGTTCTTCCTAGAGCCTTTGTGAGTACGTCTGCGACTTGATCTCCTGTGGGGACATACTACAGTTGTACTGCCCCACGTTGAACATAGTCTCTGATAAAGTGACATCTGATATCAATATGTTTTGATCGATCATGATATATTGGATTCTCCGAGAGTTTGATACAACTCTGATTATCGCAGAAAATACTGGTCGCTTCCATCTTCTTCCTGAACAAACTCACAAGCAGTTTTCTAAACCATATAGCTTTGCACATAGCTGTGTTGGCCACCATATATTCTGCTTCTGCTGAGCTCAGAGCTACCGACTTCGGCTTCCTGCTGCACCAAGAGATCATTCCTGATCCAACGCTGAACCCGGAGGTACTTTTTCGGTCTACTAAACTACCTGCCCAATCTGCATCTGTGAATCTGTTCAATCTGGTGCCATCTTCTCAAGTGTATTTCAACCCATATCTGACTGTTCCATGCACATATCTAAGAATGTGCTTAGCTTCTGCCCAATGCACCCTTTTCGGTTCCACCATGAACTGACTAAGGGTGTTGACAACAAAGCAAATGTTTGGCCTAGTGTTAACCAGATACATGAGTGACCCAATGAGTTGTCTCAACAAGGTGGGGCCCACTTCCTTGTCTCTTGATTCATCTATTTTCTTCCAGTTGGTGATCATAGGCGTAGCCATGGGCTGACAATCCTGCATTCTTAATCTCTTTAGAATCTTTGTAGCATATCTTCCTTGCCCAAGGAAGATCTCCCCATTCTTCTGCCAAACTTCCAACCCTAGAAAATAATGCATTAACCCCATATCCTTCATGTTGAATTTCTGTTTCAAGATTCTTCTTGTAGTCCTTTATGAGCCTAGATCAACCTGTTAGAAATTAGTCATCCACATATAATACCAAAATAAGTGGCTCATTCTCCACCACTAGATAGTAGAGATTGGGATCAACGTCACTCTTAACGAATCCCAACTACTGCAAGTAACTATCAATTTGACCATACCATGCTCTAGGTGTCGGCTTGAGCCCATACAGGACTTTCTTTAATTTGCATACATGAGTTCTCTTTTCATGAGTTTTGAAGCCTTAGGGCTATTCTATATACACCTCTTCTTCTATCACTTCGTTCAAGAATGTTGTCTTGTCATCCATCTAGTGAATCTTCCATCCCATTTCAACTGCTAGTGATATAACAGATCTGATAGAGGTATATCTAGTTGCTGGGGTGAAGGTCTCCTCATAGTCTATTCCTTCCTTTTGTGCATACCCCTTTTCCACGAATCTAGCCTCGTACTTCTCTATACTAGCATCTGCAGCATACTTGATCTTGTAGATCCACCTTGATCCTACAACTGATCTATCCTCTAGTCTAGGTACCACTTCCCAGACATCATTCGTCATGATAGAACTATACTCTTCTACCATGGCATCCACCCAAACTTGGTGTTGTACGACTTCCTGAAAGCTGGAGGGTTCTTCAACGTGTGCTACCAAGGCTTGGTACCTGTCAGGCTATCTACGCTGCCTCTTCTCGGTTCTAGGAGCTCCGACAAACTCCTCTGCATCCCTCAACGCCCACTGTACTTCCCTGTTGGTTCTACCACTGGTGGTGGGAGGCTCAATCAAATCCTCCTCCTGTTCCAGATGTTCCATTTGTTGAGAATTGCTTGGATTTCCTACTCTTGAGGAAATATTGGTGCTAGTTACCGTACTCGATCCTGATATCTCTCTTCCTACTTGTCCTTCCTGCTGCCCTTGCTGCGGTTGGACTAATGGAACATCTGCTGACTGATCTTCTGCTGGCATCTCTTGAGATTTTTTGAAAGCTCTATTTTCCATGGACTTTACATCTCGTCTTACTACAATTTTCATATTGCTTGGAATGTAGATTCTGTATGCTTTTGAGGTCTTGCTATACCATACTAGGTACCCCTTTTTTGTAGTCTGATCCAGCTTACTACGCTTCTCGTCTGGAATGTGACGATATGCTACACTTCCGAATAGCCTGAGATGACTCAGCTTCGACTTCTTCCCTGTGAAGATTCCTTTAGGAGTTTTCTTCCCCAATGCTCTGTGAGGAGTTCTATTCTGGATATACATCGTTGTGTTGCATGTCTCTGCCCATAAGAATCTAGGCAGCTCCTGGTCATATAACATAGCCTTTGCTGCCCTGACAATTGTTCTATTCTTCGCTTTGCTACTCCATTTTCCTGTGGATTATATGGAGGTGTCAACTCTCTTTTGATGCCTTCCTTTTGCGCAAAAACCTGTGAAGTTTTTATCTGTATATTCTCCACCATTATCTGAGCGCAATACCTTTATCTTTTTTCTTGTCATGTTTTCTACGAGAGTCTTAAACTCTCTAAACTGATCAAAGACCTAATCCTTGGTCTTTAAGAAATAGATCCAGGTTTTTCTAGAGTGATCATCAATAAGGGTGGCAAAGTACTCGCCACCACTAAGAGCTTTCGTCGACATTGGGCCACAAATATGTGAGTGGAACCCTTGTAACAATGTCTTTGAGCATTCTCAATGCTCCATGGTGTAAGTGTCCCATTCGCTTGTGCCATAGTTCATTTAGTTCTTTTTCCCCATTATGATTACTCCCTATCAGTGCCATTGGAGATTCGAGCTGCAATCTATACAATCTCTTGCTTTGAGCTCTAATTTGTCTCTTCTTCTTCTAGTTGGGATGTTTGACATACACTTTCCTTCCAATGAAGTATGCATCGTACCCCTTGTCCTGTAGTTGGGACGTTGAAATTAGATTCATTCCTAACCCCGACACATGCAGTACATTAGTGGCTCTTATGCTGGTTACTACTTTCGTCTGAAACACTATGGTGCCTCTCCCTATTGGAGTGCACTTCGTTCTGTTTGCCATAGTGATCTGGAAGTCCATATGCTCTTCTTGATAGCTAGAGAAGTATTCTCGTACTCCAGTCATGTGAGCTGAAGCCTCGTTATCAATATGCCAAACACATGTTGCTGCTCAACTTGACAAGCATGCGAATTCTTCTTCCAATTTGGAAGATAATATATCGTGACTATTCATGTTGTTTCGTGCTATTCTCCTTCTCCTGACCTTTTTTTCAGTGTTCCACGGGGACGTGTCCCCTAGGGTGGGGGACGTGCCCTGACGCTCCCCCACGCTCTGGGGATGGGGAAACTCTTGGGGAAACGTTTCCCCCATGTCCCCTTTTAGGGGAAATTCGGGGAAACTCCGGGGGGATGTTTTTTTGGCAGCGAAACGCTACTCCTTTGTTGGGTGCGTCCCCCCATTTTTTTGTCTAATAATTTTTATAAAACATTAAAAATAAGAAAAAATACAAATTTAAATATATGGAATAAAATAAGAATAAAAAAATGAAACTATCTTAAAACTTAAAAT
>APFE031141447.1:159686-185424 GCA_000404065.3 Pinus taeda
TAACAATAATAAAAAACTTAAAGTATATTAAAACTTAAGACTTAGTATTTATCAATATTATTTAGTATTTTTTGAGAAATTTACTTGTATTTCATTGCTCTGTGCTTTCTATGTTTACTTTTAGTTTAGTATTTTATGGCTATTTAGAGATCAACATAATGTCAATGTCATTGTCATTTGATGAATTTACTTTTTATCGTTTTTGAAAATTTGATGTGCATTGCATAATTTCAATTGTCAAATGATGAATTTATTAATTTAATTTAGATGTGCCTTGCATCATGCCAAATGATGAATTTAGAAGGAACATTGCATAATGTCAACTGATGGATTCAATTTAGTAATTTACTTTTAGATTTACAATGCAGAAATGTCAAATGATAATTCATAAATGATAATAGTCTAATATGTAATATGATCATATTTAGTCTTTAAATGTACATTTCATAATTATTAAGATTTTCTATTTAGTTATTGATATATTTGGATTTATTTCATTTCATATATATATTAATTTTAATAATTATAATTTTTATGACTATGACATCCACCCCGTTTCCCCAAAAATCCCTAAAATTTGGGGTTGCTTATATACGGCCCCCTTGTGCATATCCCTGCTCCCGCGTTTCCCGGTCTCGGAAACTCGGTGGAACATTGTTTTTTTCCCCAACAACTGCTGCAGAAAAGTGCGTCCCACCTAAACACTGCTTTGCGCTGGATCTACTGCTGCGCTCTGTCTCTGACAAATCATGAACTGGAAATCTTACCTCTCTGTCAACTCACTCGGAGAGAGATTTTCCTCGAGAATCTTGCCCTCATGACTTGGACTACGCAATCCCTCTGGGGATTAGATTTGTTGCCTACACAACACTTCGATCTCCCTTCTCTTCAACGCTGGGCTCTTTCGGTCTGCTCTCTTGCTTTACCTTTGCTATGATACCATGTGAAAATCTGGAAATTCCAATTCCTATTGGAACAAATGATAATATTTCTTCTATTTGTTAATTTATTGAAACAAATTATTTGCAGTTGTCTATGGAAAATATTGAAATACATACACTATAGTATTCACAGATTAATTTCTGTGGAAGATAAATGTAAGGAAAATACTAGCACAATAATAACACATTAACGCAGTTGTTTTTGGACAATTGTCCCTGGAAAAGCCCAATGTAGGAAAACTGGTGCAGTAGATGAGGGTTTCTTTTATTATTCTTCAGCAAAATCTCTTGTACAATCTACGAATAGGAGAATAGAAGAAGAATCACTAAGAGAAATTTTACAAACAAATTTCTCCACTCCTTAGTGAATTTCTGACACCTGAGAGAACCTGCTGCCCTCACGTTGGCCACATTGCATCAGCCTTTGTGTAGTGACTGCACTATCCCTGCATCACTTCCTTTGCATGGGTGATCTGCGTCCCTCTTCTGCGTTGCTTCTTCCTGCCGTTTCTTGCAATCTCGACTATTGCTGATACCCTCTCCCTCCCACCTGCAACTCAACCTCTGATTCGATTTCCTCTTGCCGAACTTCAGCAAGTGAGAAAATCGATCTACTTGGGCCACTGAGTATCTTCCTGGTGTGTTTTCCAAATGTGCATCGAAGTCCTTCTTATAATCCTCTTGTTGATCAATCAACGACCCAGATTAGATTCTAATTAATGGCTTAGATAATTTTAACTTGATCCTCGTGTTCTTCTAGAAATTTCACCCCTAGTTTAATTAATACCCTTTAATTATTTTAATTTCCTAAGTTTAAACTTAGGCATCCATTAAAAATAATTAATTATTTTAATAAAACTGTCTTCGGCTGGAATTTCGCAAAACGATTTCTGGGTATTTTGGAATACATGTGTCCTAGCATCCTTGCAAATTTTGAGGCTTAGAGCACATCCGATGGTACTAGAAATTAACAACTCATGTATTGGTTTTTGGCCACATGCTAAACCTGTTTGTCCTGACCATCTTTTGCATCTTGTGGTACAATTTACTGTTAAATGTGGCCACATATGCTTTAACTTTCTTTTTAGCTGCATCAACCTCAGAGTATCATTCCAAGCCATGACCTAAGGTGCAGGGAAGGGGAAGGGGCAAGCTGACCCTATGTGGATCTAGTGGAGGAATGTGGACCCAGGTGGGAGAAATGATGAATGGGCAAAATGAGTGGAAAGAGGGTAATATAAGCGAATAAGGGAGCGAGACCATGCAACCAAAATCGGGGTTTCCCATGAAATAACATCCCTAGAGCCAAATGGTTAGTAAAAGAGATCCCACGGGACTAGAATGCAAGGTTAATATCCAAAAGGGGTCTAGGGGACAAGGGCACAAACCTAACCCATTCTCTCTGCCAAAGCCCCCCACTAATCCATGCCCAGAAGTGTCCATGATAAGCAAATTACAATACTCAATTACCAAATGACAAGGCATAATTTTAGGTTTGGGAGGCCCACCTTCAAACATATGATCATGGAAAATGGGTGAGGGACCACATGTTTGACTCAGGTGGTGGAGAAATGACACATTGAGCTAGCTGGTGGCTGGTGGTTGCTAGCTAAGGACCATCTTGGAGATTTTTTTTTTTGCCTAGGGATATCACCCACAAAATGGTGGGTAACAGAGCCTTGGATGTAAAGCCTCATCTATAAAGGCTAATTTTGGATTTTTGCATCATGTAATCATCTATATTTTTTTTATTATAAATGAGTTAATGACACACACACATAAATGTGCGTGTGTGTGTTATTAACTCATTTGTAAAATATATATATATATATATGTATATATATATACATATATTGTTGATCCATCCGTGTTAGTCTTTAGGGTGAGATACTATGCTGCAGTCTGTTGAAATGGCCCTTAGGCCATTAGATGACACCTTCCTAGTTGCAATAGTAATGGGTTTGATTCCACTATCGGTCTGTTGGAAGGTAAGACTCACGTGTTAGGCAGGGAACTTGGGATGAATTCAGTTATCCTGGCTGGCGTTTCGAGGTTTTGGTCCCAAATACCCTAACACGAGACTACTTTGGCAGGAGGCCCATTGGGAAAAACCTACTGAGCATAGGGGTTCCCGTTTGTATCGTTGCATAAAAAAGTTAATTGAATATGCCCAAAAATAGGAGTCCTCACCTCAGGTGATGAGGGTTAATATTTACTTTGGGCCAGACAGGCCCAAGAATGAGGTAAGGAAATATATATATATAATATATATATATATATATATATATATATATATCATAGTATTCAAAATCAAAACTGGTCAAACTGGGATTGGTTAGATCTCAATGAACCAGTTTAAAAAAAATACATGAAATAATTAATTTTTAAGGAAAAAAGCTATTTTTAAGATTTAAAACCATGATTCCAAACCAATAGAGACAAAATATGCAGAGTTTGCTCATCTATATACCATGTAAAGGTGAATATGTCAAAATGGCACCGAGTGCAATACATATAACCAACAAAATACATAATCAGTGAGGCTCTAAATGGCCTCTAGAGTCCAAAAACATTGCTACAAGCTATGGGGCCACTGGCCTACTATAAGTCTACATATCAGTGATCAACATTATCGCTTCTCATTATGTTAAAACTCAGTTGGTTAAGTCTCGATTTTCAAACTTTTCAACTGTTTGAGTCACAAACTTCTTAGTTGTTTGAGTGACTTGAGTCTCAAACTTTTAAAGGTATTCTGCAATAATATGCCCTATTACATCATTTGGTGCTCTACATGGCTTTACATGGCCTCCTTGTGAAAATTCCTACACTCAAGGAACCCCTTTTGAAACAAAACTGAATTTACTTCTCCTACTTGATTTTAATATACATTATAAAGTTATTTTATGAAAAATACTGAAGTAAATTACTTCTGCAACCTACACCAATTTAATTTGATTACATGAAACAAGAACTAAGCAAAGAACAAGATACGTAGGACACCGTTATTTTTGGCCAAAATAGTCCCCAAAAGCCCAATGCGGGAAAACTAGTGCAGCAACTTTGAGGGTTTTATATTGTTAAGCAGTAGTTTTGAATACAATGTTGGATGCCCTCCCGACAATTCAGTTATAGAGAAAAATATAATGGCGGAAAACTGAGTCAGATTACCTCACTTCACCCGACAGTTTCCGGCAGTAGAATTGGCTAACCTCGACTATCTCCGCGTTGGCCTTGTGTAGGCCCTGCGTCAGCCTTACAGGCTTTGTGTCAACTCTGCATTGTGTCTTCTGTCTCCTGGAGCTTCTGCGTCAACCTTCCTTGGCTGTTTCGGCAACTCCCTAACAATTCCAGATTTCTACGTGAGGGCAACTTCTCCTCTGCACTAGCTCTCCCTCATTCAGCGTCATGCTTGCGTGTGCCCAAACTGGCCTAGCGTCAATCCCTCTAGGTGATGCGCTGCCTCCATTAGTGGCTCTTCGCCTCTCTGCCCAGTATTCCCGAACTATCCCTGCCCCTCTGCTGCAGAATGATCACTTAGTTCGAACTTCTCAGCTTCCTAGCCCCAGAAATTTCGAACTCTACATCAATTCGTTCTCTTGTTGTGTTTCTGAATGAACCTCAATCCTCCTTCTTATACTTTTCTCGTAGAGACTTCAACGACCGAGATTAAGTCTCTAATCAACAGCTAAGATTAAAAACTTGACTTGATCTGCTTTCTAGAACATTCTCACCCATATTTTGATTAATATCTATTAATACTTTAATTTTCCTAAGTTTAGATGTAGGAACTCCATTAAAAATATTAATTATTTTAATAAAATACAATCTGGGTGGAATTTCACCAAACGGTTTCTGGGTTCTTTAGAACTCACGTGCCTTAGTCTCTCCACCAATTTTCATGGCTAGATCACATCCAATGCTACCAAAAACTAACACCCCTATCCTAGCCAAGTGTTGCTCAAGCCTGTTAATATACCCCCTCCTTTAATAGAATTTTGAAAATATTTGCAGATCATTTTTCCATCAATCATATCACAATGAGCCCATGCAATATCCTTGGCTTTTGGAGGCATGGGGGATACGACTTAGCCCATACTCTTTATAGTTCCACTACTCCAACAAAAACTCAACACTCTCCAAGTTCACAATGAAACTCACAAAAACTCCAAATGAGATGTGTGAGGCAAATGAGAGGGGAGACATCCTCTTAAAGGCTTGGAGGGGTTGTTTTTGGAGGAAAGCAACCCCTAGTTTCCCTCAAAACCACTTGAAAAATCGTGAAATAGTCTTCTGTAAGGTCTGTAGCCAACCTAGTAATAAACTGACCAGTTTATGACAGAACCGTTCGATTTATGGGAAAATCGACCAGTTCCATCATAAACCTGATGGTTTATGACAAAACCGTTCGATTTATGGGAAAAACGACTGGTTCCATCATAAACCAGCCAATTTATGCCCAGTTTGACCAAAAAACTTGTGAGGAGGGCGAGTTAACTCGGTTTTTCAACCGGTCCGATGGCCTTTGCTAATGAACTGGCCGATTTGACCAGTTTACGGTTCAAACCTGCTGGTTTTGAATATTGTGATTGATATATATATGTTTGTGTGTGTGTGAGAGAGAGAGAGGCGTTTCCACATTTCGTGCAACTTAGGTCTAAACCCCAGTGTTTAGTAGGGGAGCACCCCTCAAAGCCAGTGGAGCATCGACCTAAAGAGGCAAGGTAGGTTGTTGAGGTGACAATGGGTGACCTACCCAGTTTCCACTCAGATTGTGCAACGTGGTTTGGAGCTTTCGCCATTTTAATGCACAACTCTCAAAGGTAACATATCCCATTGGAGGCTTGTCTCCGTCGATGATCCTCAACACTTTCACAAGGGCCTTAATCACGCTAATATCCTTAGTGACTTTGTTCCATAAATTATCTTAAGGAGACACACTTTCATAGCCATTGCATTTGGTTCTGTAGTCTTTCCAAAATAGGCATTGCTGATTGTAAAAGGTTCATCTCAATGCTTGATTTTCATTTAGAATGCTTTGGAGGGAGAGAAAGTTTATGGGAAAGCATGTGACAATGGGGTAATTAGGCTTACCCTATGTGAACTCTGTCATAAGGTTTAGTCACCAATCATGGTTATAAATGTACTTGGTTATTCGTTTGCACTCATGAACAATATCTTGCAGCCATCCCAACTCCCTATGTCCTCTATGCAAAGTGGTACCTCTCCATGCAAATCTTGAACCATGCAAAGAATCTCCAAAAACAGCAAGGGTGCATTAGTTCCAAGTCAAATACCCATCATCAAAGTAAAAACATAGTGTAAACAGAGCCTATTCAAAGGTGTAGGTGGACCTTCTCAATAAGATATTGAATGTTTTTTATGGGCTTGCCATTGAACATTTACTTTCCACCTCCTTAACTAGTTATCTGAAGCCTTGGTCATAGTTAAGCAATTAGGATAAGTGGCTAGCTGCCTCCTAATGGAGGTTTGAAATCCATATTGTGAGAGTTGATTATACCTTGTTATATTTCTTGCTTGACCTATATTTCTTGCAATTTATGCTAGACATGTATTTTGCACAAAAGCTTAAATAAGTCTTTGGTTATTTTGGTAAATCGCCAATTGTGTTCATAATTTTAAAGATGGATAACATATCATCTTTTGATATTATCTTGGCAGTTAGAGAATCTTATTCTCCAGATATGTAAGACAACTGGAAAATACAATGTCAATCTTCTTGCTAAATTGACAAGAATTTCTTGGAACCCTTCAGGTAGGAAAGTTACTTGAAAGGCACTCTGTGCTTTATAGCCTAGCCAATTGATAAACTGTTTTATATGATATGCACTTGAAATGTACGTTACTGAATTCCGATTCTCTAAATATCCTTTATTACCATTCCATTATGTTTATAATAAGACATAGCACTCTAACAACTGCTCTTGGAAATCATGTGTATGCTATAGTAATCCAAGGCAAATGTGAATTATTTATTAATTTGTTTGCAAGCAGTTCTTTTTAGGTTTCTAAAGTGACAACTAATTTCATATTTTTCCAAAGTGAATGCAAAGACACCAAATATGTAGTTACACTGTGGATATTGATCTTGATTCTTGACTGTAGCTAGATGAGATGGAAATTCACTCATTGCCTTGCATTTTTAATTAGGTCTCTTTCATTGTTGGACCGTCTCTCAGCTTTCCCACTTGTCAAAGCACTTGTAGAATATGATGTGGTAAGATGTCTTTTATTTTTTGTCTTTCTCAAATATCTGAAGGACTAATGTGTCTTTCTTTGGTTTCCTTTAGTTATTCTCTTTCTTCTCTTTCGTAATGTTAGCTGTCATGATTTAACTTTCCTCTTTTTCTTCCTTCATTTCATTTATGTTTAAAACTTCTTTAATATAATTTCATTTTTTCTAATCAATTTTTATGGGTTCCATGGTCTGCTTGACGTTATGAACACCGCTGAAAGTTCAAATTCTCTTTTCTTTGAATTCATGGTGAGGATTTCACTGAAATCCAATTGTACAAGCCTTTTTCAAGGGAGTCTCGAGTCTTGACATTTTCATAACATGGTTTTTCATATGGAATAGATGATGCTGAAGTATTTTTTATTACCATTATTATCTTGATGATTGGAGCATTCCTAAATGTCACTCAGGATGAGAATGCTTACATGTCATATGACCTAATGACTGCAAGACAACTTCTTCGTGAGGGAGGCATATCAAGACAACTTTATTGTGACTTTTTGGAGCCATTTCTTTTGGTTACTTTATTTGCTCCTCCAGAACACCTCTCAGGTATATCAAAAACACATCAAATATTATTGATATTCATGGAGACAGCTATGGAGGGTAGTTGACATCTCCCCCATTTAGCTTTCTTTGAGCTGCATGGTTTAAATAGGTGGGATTTTGTTGTTTGCAGCTGCGGCAGCATTGGGAACTTTATATTATTATGCATTAGGCCACCAACAAGATTTTGATGTTTGCTGGTGCAAGGGGTCTGTTGCAGAACTCATATTTATGCCTTGGATTCAAGCAATTGAAAGATTAGGCGGAAGAATTCTTGGGGGAAAGTATGTACAGGATGTAGTACTGTGCAGCGATTCTAACAGAGTCACATCTGTTTCAGCAGGTATCTTGATATTTATTATGTAATGTGCACTTTATCTTGTGTAGAAAATATGCTTGTGTTGTTTAAAATTTAAATACATTGTGTGCAAGTATGTTCTCAGTTACGCCATTTTTTACAACAAAATACTTTTTGATTCTATTGCATTCTAATATCTTTTACTTGAATCCTTCCTGCTTTCTGAACATGCAGCTGCCAGCACCTCATCATAACTTGTGGCTACAAATAGCATTGCATATGAATGTTACGTTTCCAAGGTTGTTTTAATGCCAAACATTTTGACATTATTATTGAGACTTGGTTTTATTCCCATCCAAATGTGTATTAGATTTGTATTTTATCCTTTTGTATTTTTTCTCTCACCTGCCTCATTGTAAAGTATATCATAGGTGACTTGCTTAAAGATGATCACTCACTTAACTTTGTATTATTTATTTGTGCATCTCACAGAAGATTTGGACAATGACAATCACTCTACATTAATTTTGTACTTATACGTAATAAATAAAGTACATGTACAATTGTGGCAGTCTCTTTTGTAGTTGCATTCTTCAACTTCCTTGTGTGTGAGGATTCCACATTTTTATCTGACTCCTGCACATATCAATTTGTATGAGAGCTTGCGATTATGGTTGTTCCCTTTGAGTTTATTGATGTTTCCTTCATCTTCGATAGGATTGGGGACATTTGATGGGCTTATATGAGGACTCATGGTTCTAGAGGAGCCTTCACTTTGTAGGGGCCAGTCCAACCCATGTTAGGTGCACTTATGTCTTTCCACATCGTTATGAGTCTATTGAGTTCGTAGGTAGCCTTGGCTTTGGTGTAGTATTGTTGGATGCTTCTTAGACATTGCAATCTCATAGTCAGCGACATTTCATGCTTCCCAAGGTAATTTATGTTGTCCAATGCAAAGTGGTCCTAGAAATAAAAAAGTCAACATGGTCTCAGATTACAGAGCTTGGTGAGAGGATGACATGCCACATGGAATTTTTCCAATTAGAGGTGGCATGCTGAAGATCTAATTGGACAAAGCTCGTCAAACAAGTGGCACATGTTTCCAAGGAAAAAACAGGTGGAGTATTGAGGCGTTTTGGACATGCATTACAACCAAAATGGTCTACTTAATGAGAGGAACAAAACCCATGTTTTGGTTTTTGCACTTCCTCAAGGGTGTTAGAGATCCTTAGTTTGACCATGATTATGGGGGTTTGACCAGGGTGATGTGGCAGAGATTTGGACACATGGAGCTAATAGAGCATATAACAGGATATGACATGGCAAATAGTACCCAAAAACAGTGGAATGCTTGGCCAACTAGGCTAGGCATTGGCCACTCAGTTTGAACTTATAGAAGACAACAATACACATTATTTCACTTTGGCAGTTATTTAATTGTTGGAAAGTATTTATTCTATATAAAAGACATTCTGAACATGAAGTGTTGAGTATGAAGATACACTGCTTTTTTTTGGTGATACAACATCTGAAATGCTGGAAGATTTTTCCTTTCATTGTGCTGATATGAATCTTCAAATCCACTTGGAAAATGCAGTGAATGAACATGGAGATACAGAGCTGTACGAGGCAGATGTGGTAGTTTTTGCTGTGGGAGTCAAAGCCCTTCAGGTCCTCTTCCCTCCCATTATACTGTGCTACAAGCATGTGCTTGTGCACACATCTTTATCTTCATAGCTATCAGAAGTTTGGATTGATAGTGTCAGAGAGGATGAAATTGTATAGGAATAAAATCTTGAAGATTTAACCAGTAGTTGCTATTTTTGTTCATTAATTTTTGTATAGTGATGTTTATGGTTAAAGTTTCTAGTACCTACTTTTATTTTTTAAATAAGGCAGCTTATATGAACAATAAAATACAGAGCACCAATCAGCGCATATCTATTTAAAGGACAGCACGAAGGTCCCTACGAGAGATTGGGATTGACAGTCACAATCCTTAGCATATTTTCTAAGAAGAGCACCCTTAGCTATAAGCTGGGGCTTGAGATCAGTATACATCAACTCATGAAAATCATCTAAGGAAAACTGCAAACTATTGAAAACAGTGTTACATCTCTGCCTATAAATGGAGTATCAAAAAACTAGTCTATTGCAATCCAGACTCCTCGAAAGTGAGATGGAACAACCACTTCAAAATCCCCAAACAAAGCATCCTTCCACATAAAAAGCCTGTAAAGGATATGGCTGTAGGAGGTGCAAATAAAATACCCACATTCTCTAGTGCATCTGCACTTTCAAAAAATGACATGAACTATCTCAACAAGCCCACAATGTGGACAATATGCATTTGTGTGGCTAGCCTTAGCAAACCTAGCGTTCAATGCTAGACCTTGGTAGAACAACATCCATTAAAATGGCATGAACTATCTCGATTCTCAACAAGTCCACAATGTGGACAATATGCATTTGTATGGCTAGCCTTAGCAAACCTTGTTTTCAATGCTAGACCTTGGTAGAACAACATCCATTGAAGGTCCTCAACCAGTAAGAGACTTTATTACCGAATGCTGTGCATAACTGCAGAGTCCATTTCCTTTCTTCATCCTCTGCACTCCATCTTCTGTTGAGGATCTCCTTGAACGGATGTCTTAAAAGAGAAAACTGATATAAAAGGCATGTTTTATAAATTTAAATTGGCCCGTTGCAGCATTAGAGGCAATCCCTTTAGATGGACCCAGGTGTACTAATCCAATCCTCCTAAGTTGGGTCTTGAGATCAACATGCATCGACTCACAAAAACAATTTAAGGAAAACTGTGAGCTATTGAAAACAAAATTACATTTTTCAGCCTCCAAACAGAGTCTAAACACGCTATTCTAATGCAATGCAACTGCATCAAAGTTCCCTAGCAAAGCATCCTATCGCATAAAATTCTTCTAAATCATATGGTTCAAGAAGGTTCAAATCAAATCCCAAGAAGCTCTAACACTCCCACAACTCCAATATATGTGTTGAACTATCTCAATGCCACTAGAATGCCTACAATATGCATTTGTGTGGCTAGCCTTAGCAAACCAAGCCTTGATTGTTAGACCTAGACAAACGTCCAAGCAAAGATCCTTACCTAGCAAGAGGCCTTATTCTCCCATCCTATGTTTTAACTATATGATTCATTTGATCCTTTGTACCCCATCTTCTATTGAGGGTCTCCTTGAATGGATGTCTCAAAAAGAAACTAATACAAATGGCTTGTTTTATAAATCAAATTTGGTACTAATGGAGACTTTCCTAGAGATGCTTCACCATGAGGTTCCATGCAGGCACATTTGACATTGATTTGGAGGCATAGTTACGTGGCTTGCAAGATTGTTTGCTACATCGTTTTTGATGAGCCTCGTTCTCTGGTTACACTTAGGAACGTAGACCACATAGATGGAGAATGCAAGCAAGCAAGAAAACCCTAGAGGATGAACACCCTATCTCAACAAGTGCCCAAGCTATGATTTATGGCGAGGTAAGTGTTTATTTTTGGGTAGCATTGAATGTGTTCTAGTTCCGAAATTTTGTGGAGGGGCTAGAACACATGAGATCTCCAAGACCCAAAAATCGTTTGGTGAAATTCCACCCGGATTGTATTTTATTAAAAATTAATATTTTTAATGGGGTTCCTAAGTCTAAACTTAAGAAAATTAAAATATTAATGGGTATTAATAAAAATATGGGTGAGAAGCTTCTAAGAGACGAGGATCAAGTCTAATTTAATCTTAGCCGTTGATTAGATATTAGATCACGGCCGTTGATTTCTCAACAGGAAAAGTATAAAAGGAGGCTTGGGGTCAGTTGGAGAACACACATAGAGAGATTGAGGAAATTGATTTTCTGAAGTGAGTTCTCAGGAGGGAAACCGATTGGGGAGATCTTGCAGTTAAGGGGCAATGATAGTTCGGGAATACAGATAGAGAGGCAGAGAGAAACTTGTGGAGGCAACGCAGTAGCCGGGAGCGCTGACACTGGACCAGTCTAGGCCCATGCAGCCTTGACACTGGGCCAATTTGGGCCCACACAGCCTTGACGCTGGGCCAGTCTGGGCCCACGCAGCCTTGATGTCGGGCTAGTCTGGGCCCACGTAGCCTTGACACATAGCCAGGGGGACCAACACAGAGGAAGAGCTGCCTTCCATGTAGAAATCCGGGAAGCTGCCAGAAACTACTAGAATAGTCGGGAAAGCTGACGCAGTGGGCAGTAATGTTGACATAGAGCCTCAAAGAGCTCCACGCAGGCCCACGCAGTTACTCTGAAGGGGCAGCGAAGTTGTAGCGGGGGCGACCAGATTTGTTGTCGGATCAGTGGGATTTCGCTCGGTGAAGTGAGGTAAAAACAGGAGGGCCAACACAGAGGAAGAGCTGCCTTCCATGTAGAAATCTGGGGAGCTGCCGGAAACTGCTGGAACAGTCGGGAAAGCTGACGCAGTGGGCAGTAATGCTGACGTAGAGCCTCAGAGAGCTCCACGTAGGCCCACACAGTTACTCCGAAGGGGCATGGAAGTTGTAGCGGGGGAAACTAGATTTGTTGTCAGATCCGCTGGATTTTGCCTGGTGAAGTGAGTAAAACTCACTCAGGTTCTCCACCATTGTATTTCTCTGTCATTGGTTTCTCTGGAGGGCAACCAACATTTGTATTTAGAACTTCTGCTTAATAATAGAAAAGCCACAGAGTTGCTGCACCGGTTTTCTCGCATTGGGTTTTTTTGGAGACGCTTAGTCCAAAAATAAGTGTCCTTTGCATGATTGTCTCAGTTACTTTTTAGTACTTGATTTGTATAGAGGTGTAGGTTGCAGTTGTATTTACATTTATATTTTTTGAATATTTCCAAAAATAACTTGTTAAATGAAGAATACAAGTAGGTAATGTAAATCAATTTACTGCAGTAGGATTTCTCATTTATTAGATTCAGAAATTTTCAAATGGTATTAGAGAAATTGTAAATCAAGGAGGACTAAAGCCATCAATAAAAGGACAAAGGATAATTTGTGTTGAAGACAGTTGTCCCGAGAGACAATGCAGTTTTTAGCCGAGAGAGCAGAGGAGGGGTGACGCAGTCACCAAGGGAGGCTCACACAGAGCTTGCGTCAGCGTGTTTGTGTGACGCTGTAGCTGCAGAAAGTAGCGCAATGATTGCTGGGCCAGCACAGAGACTATTGAGTCTTGGTTTTCCAGTTGCCATGGCTAGAGGTGCAACACAGATTTCATCTAGAGTTGTTGGTGGGGTGTTGATTCTGTTGGTGAAGAACAATACCTAGTGGGGCAGAAGCAAAGGAGAGGGAATCAATTCCTCAGAATATTTCTTGCAAAGAAATCTAGATCTAGTGTTGAGCAACAACAAAGAGAGATCAGAGGGGTGGTTCAACGGTTGTTCGTAGAAGGATTTCCGTGAAGGAAATCAAATTTCAGAGGGAACTTATTCCTTGGAGGATTTCTAGTGCCAAAGAAATCCAGATCCAAGTTTTGCTGGGGCAGCAACGAAAGAGGGAGAAGAGAACCTGTTCGACACTCATTTGAGCAGAGATGGCAGTTAATGGATTGAGGGATCAGGAGAGGTTGGATGGAGCATCCAACTTTGTCATCTGGAAGGCCAGGATCCTGGCAGTTTTGGACAAAAATCGCATCAAGGATTAAGACGGTTGCTATTATGGTTGATGTTGATCCTTTCAAGAAGTACGAGGAGGCTCAGGCAAAAGCAAAGTGCATGATCCTAGACAGGGTCAAGGATCATGTGATCCCACATATTGCTAAGAAGGACACAACAAGGGAAATGTGGGAGGCCTTGACCACTTTGTACGAGGGAACTTCTGTTCAATGGAAGATGTTGCTTGAGAGTTAGCTAAGACAGTATCAAATGCAAAAGGGAGAAGAAATCGATCCCTTCCTTCTCAGGTTGCAAGGGATTCGAGACTAGCTAACTTTTCTAGGGTCTAGACTAGATCCTGAATTCATGGTCAAGACTGCTTTGAATGCGATCACTGAAGATTGGGAAACCTTTGTCCAAAGCTTCTTGGGTAGGGCTTCTCTCCCCAGTTGGAAGGAGATGTGGGCAACTCTTCGACAGGAAGAGATCAGACGGTTGACCAAGGTAGGAAGTAGCAACAAAGGGATCAGAGTCAAGAAGGAGGAAGAGGAGGGTGCAGCTCTCGCATCAGCAGGAAAGCAAGGGCAGTAGAAGAGGAAAAAGAAAGATATATCCAAAGTCAAATGCTTCAGATGTGGAGAACGGGGTCATTTCACCACTCAGTGCCCTCGAAAGAAGGGCAAGGAAGAGAAGTTTGACTCAAAGGTTGCTCCAACGAAACATGACAAAGAGGATGATGATGAGGATTGCACCATGAATGCTCATGCACCTATAGAGAAGAGGTGGGGTGATATTGAGCTATAGTCGAGAGGACTACATGGAGGCAGGATGCTTGAGGTGCCCAAACTCTTGGATCACCTACGGCTGTGGGAGCCCTTAATGACAGTAGCAGATTAATGGGAGTCGGTGTGAGGGATGATGGAGCGACAGTGGCAGAGCTAGAGTGCCAAAGTATGAAGCAGCGTAGTGGAGTGTTGCAGCAGTGCGGGGGGCACAAAGCAGATACAACATCAGTGCAGTAACATAAGAGGGTTAGCACAGATTAGCAGCAAAGGTAGCTTCAGCAGCACATGGCATCCAGACTAACCAACACCTCAGCTTTTGGGTGGCTTTTCAGTTGCTTACTTCTCAGCAACTGAGTTGCAGTGCAACAGTTAGCAGTGGCAGTGTTATGGGTAGCATGATGCAACATATTGAGAGGGAGCTACAGTATAGATGTAGCAGTGACAGTGGTAGTGTCATGGGCAGCAATACAGATTGTAGCAGCGTAGTGGATGAAGGGTAGCAGGCTGAGCATCAACAGTGCAGAGGACCGATGCCGTGGATCAATGTGATACTTCTGCTGGGAAGTATTGCTAGAGCACATTCCTCGCTAAGAGGGAGTGTTGATTTTTGGTTAGCATCGAATGTACTCTAGCTTCAAAATTTTGTGGAGGGACTAGAACATATGAGATCTAAGACCCATAAATCGTTTGGTGAAATTCCACCAGGATTGTATTCTATTAAAATAATTAATATTTTTAATGGGGTTCCTAAGTCTAAACTTCTAAAAATTAAAATATTAATGGGTATTAATAAAATATGGGTGAGAAGTTTCTAAGAGACAAGGATCAAGTCTAATTTAATCTTAGCCATTGATTAGAGATTAGATCACGACCGTTGATTTCTCAACAGGAAAAGTATAAAAGGAGGCTTGGGGTCAGTTGGAGAACACACACACAGAGATTGATGAAATCGATTTTCTAAGGTGAGAAGTTCTCAGGAGGGAAATCAATTAGGGATATCTTGTCGCTGAGGGGCAGTGATGGTTCGGGAATACAGACAGAGAGGCAGAGAGAAACTTGTGGAGGCAATGCAGTAGCTGGGAGAGCTGATGCTGGGTCAGTCTGGGCCCACACAGCGTTAACGCAGAGCCAGGAGGGCCAGCGTAGAGGAAGAGCTGCCTTCCATGCAGAAAGACGGGGAACTGTCGGAAACTGACAGAACAGCTAGGAAAGATGATGTAGAGCCTCAGAGAGCTCTACGCAGGCCCACGCAGTTACTGCGAAGGGGCAACAAAGTGTAGTCGGGGCCAGCCAGATTTGTTGCCAGATCAACCGGATTCTGCTTGGTGAAGTGAGGTAAAACTCACTCAGGCTCTCTGCCATTGTATTTCTTTGTCATTGGTTTGCCGAAAGGGCAACCAACATTTGTATTCAGAATTTCTGCTTAATAATAGAAAACCCTCAGAGTTGCTGCACTGGTTTTCCTGCATTGGGTTTTTCCGGGGACATTTAGTCCAAAAATAAGTGTCCTTGCATGATTGTCTCAGTTATTTTTCAGTACTTGATCTGTATAGAGGTGTAGGTTGCAGTGTATTTACATTTAAATTTTCTGAATATTTCCGAAAATAACTTGTTAAATGAAGAATACAAGTAGGTGGTGTAAATCAACAGTAATGATCCTAAATAGGAATACAAGTGATATAAATCAAATTATCTATGCAACAGATTATAAAAATGAAATACACATTAAACATCCATGGAAATGATGCAAATAAGGAATTGCTGAGCCATTTTATTACTCTTCTCAAGGAAAAATACAATGGATAATAAGATGGTGCACTTGGGCTTGTCTTAATGGACAAGCATGACCAGACCTAGGTGAGAAAATGGCTGAAATGAAGGCGGTCCAACTGTTGCACCAATCTGCATTGCGCTGCCCAAAACACTGCCTTTCTGCTGAAGTTTGAATGGCTGAAAGGTCCACTTCCTATGCCCAGAAAATTATATGCGTTTAAGCTCGGACTCCTTGGCCTAAACCCAGAGAAGCCCACGAAGGATTTTGGTTGGTTTAGACTTATGAAATTCAACCCCCTTGGAGCCCAACTTCAGCTGCAATTATAAAACTCAGCCTGCTGGAATCTCACTGTAAATCCTCCTGAATGGTCCCCAAAGTGCTAGGTTGACCTCTGCTATCAATCCCCTAACTTCCCAGATGGTCTCCTGGCCTATGGCGCCTGCTCCTTAGCTCCACAAAAGTGTTGGACTGGCCCTCTGCGCTGTCCCCAAGCCCAACAATTTGGACCGTTGGGATGCTGGCTCCAAAACTTCCTAGAAAGGATGGCCTTTTGCTGCTCTCCCAATCCTCTGACTCTCCTGACAAATGCTTGATCACTGATGGCTCCAAACTTCCCCTGTGTATTCTCTAGCTAGCTAGAAATACACACTTCTTGTTATGGCTGAACGGTAGTGCCGTAACACACTCCTGGAACTCCTGAAATACTTATGGAACCACCTCTCTAGGGTAGGCGCGAAAGGTACCTCGAAGTAGAGGTTGAATCTCCCTTTTGAGAGATTCGTGGCTAAACAGTTTGTTGTCGCACATAATGTCTAGGCACCACGATAACGACTCAGATTGGGGGCTGTCACCCTGATCCCCAATCTCTCTGTTTAAGTTGTCTCCTTTAGCAGGCTAAGGGGGGTAGACCCTATGGAAAAATGGAATGAAGAAAAACTAGTTTGGAACCAACCAGTTTGGGAGACATAGTGAAGCGACCGAGTACTTGATTAAGATTTAGCAAGACTTATAGGATTTGATTAGATTTTAAATGATTCATACCAGTGCTTTATGGAGTCAACGATCTTGCTAGGGGAATTAAGACCAAGTAATCAATTAGCAACTGCTGCTTAGATAAATGACTACCTTATATGAAATGCAGATCCTAAAGCTAATGTGAGATGCAAGAATATTGGTTGATTTTAGTTAAATGCCTATGTGAATGTGAATCCTTCGATCCTTTCTTTGTTGAGCCCGATTTCGTAGTAATTGACAGAGAGAAGATAAGGCGAAGCACACTAAGGTGTGATTAACAATACCTCTCTTGAAAATCTAACATACCCGGTGCCTCTAGCACTGCAGAGAGTTGTGGTTTTGACAACTACAAGGTCACCTTTTTAAGTATTATTAAAAGCAGGCTTCTCAAACAAAGATGGATGGATGCCTATCTCTCTACCGAGCAAGCTTATGCTTGGAAGTAAATCTTATTCATGCAAAACTAACTTATATGCAAATGCACTAGATCATGAGATGAAGTTAGACTCGAGGATTAGAAAAACGCTCGTGTCACAAAAGCCCTTAATTATTAAAGTAAAATGTTTGCTTTATTGGATGAAGACTTAAAAATAAACCCCCGAAAATATTACAATTAAACCATAAGATTATTTCAATTTTTTTGTTGATACAATTATAGCTCAAAGAGAACAAAAACTTATTTGCAATCAATGTCAACAAATGCTAAAAAAAGACTCAGTTTATGAAACAAAAGATATGCATTTGATCACAATTCCATGACACAGTACCTAATTTTCAGAAATTAGTTTTTAGGACAGCAGTAAGAAACTTTTTATGACAACAACAATATGACAATGAAAATAGTAAGCTATCAATGATATCTTTATGCTAAAAATTTACCGAAAAGTTTCCAAACTTGCCCACATGAATTATCAAAAAATTTCAGTCTGTTATGATGTGATTTCCAGAATTATATCAGATCTGATATACTTATTACAACCAGCAATTAAAACATGAAATAAGCCTAATGATGAATGCCCAACTCAAGAAATTAATTCCTTAATGTATTAGACAACTTATGCACTGATTTTAAGCTTAACTGAGATGAAATTTTGCCACTGTTATATTTCAGACTTCAGAAATAGAATTATTCAAAGATAACAGTCACCCAAAATGTAAATCGAGGCCAAATTTTTGATACACATCAAACATAAATATTTATTAATGTATTTAACAATTTTCTTAGTTAATTTCAAATCACTTAGATGTGTTTTTCACCACTATTAGAAAGGTATATGGCTGCTGTAGCAAAAAGTGAAGAAAAAGATGGTTTAGAGATCAAACACTTAGGGCCTAGGCCTTGAAGATCACCTGCCCAAGTTGTCAAAAAATTTCAATACCTAAAACACAATTTTTTACCAAATTTTATGCAAAAACCCACCAATGATTAGCTTCAGAAAATCAAATATTCAAATCAGAAATGGAGCAAGGGGAATCTAGGGCCAATGAGAGCTAGCACTAGGCCCCATAGAACTAGCGTTGGGCTAGGAGAAGATAGATCTGGGCTTAGGAGCCCCAAAACTTGAAATCCTTGTTCTGGAAAAAAATTATTTTGCTTCAGATCTTTAGATTTATTGCAAAATCTTCAATGGCTAGTCTTGGAAAGATATTAGGGACAAGATATTGCCCTCAAGGGCCTAGATCTGTCTCAAAATCCCCAGATCTGCTTGACAAAGTCTCAGATCTAAAGATTTACTTGGCTGATTTCCCAGATCTATTCATGCAAACAATCTTTAAGCTCAGATCTTGTCCTCCAGGATCTAGAATTAGCTCAAATATTAAGATTTTCTTGGCTGATTTCTCAGATCTATTCCTGCAAACAATCTTTGAGCCCAGATCTTGCCCTCCAGGGTCTAGATCTAGCTCGGATCTGAAGATTTTCTTGGCTGATTTCTCAGATCTATTCCTGAAAACAATTTTTGAGCCCAGATTTTGCCCTCCAGGGTCTAGATCTATCTCAGATTTGAAGATTTTCTTCGCTGATTTCTCAGATCTATTTTTGCACAAGTGAAAAGAGAAAAACCCAATACCCAGTATGTACAAAAATAGAGAAAATCTGAAAAACCCAAGTGTTAAAATTCAAAATTATGTTACAAAATTTCATATCTACACAAGTAAATAACATATCTATACAAATAATTTATAGATCTATCTGATCTGAGGAGTATGAGTCCAACTTTGCTTCCAGATCTGATAATCTAAGGCTCTTAATAGCGAAATCTATCAAAATTTCCCAAAATATTTAAAAATTTTTGAAATTTTAGATTATGGTTGCTTCTGCGTCCCTCTCTTCGGCTATTGCGCTGATCCTCCTGGTGCTATTTTTGCCTCTCTGCTTCTGTATTCACTGCCCCTCAGCTGCAACTTTGATCACTCTATCAACTTTCTCAGCAAACCCAGCCCCAGAAAAACGAAATCTTGATCTCTTGGTGTGTTCTCCAAGTGACCCTCAAGCCTCCTCTTATACTTTTCTTGTTGACAAATCAATGAACGAGATTAAGTCCATAATCAACGGCTAAGATTAGATTTGGCTTGATCCATGACTTTTGGACCATTCTAACACAATTTTATATTAATTCACATTAATATTTTATTTTCCCTAAGTTTAGTCTTATGGACTCCATTAAAAATATGAATTATTTTAATATCTCCCAAACTGTTTAGAATCTGCCCAAACCCTTTCTGGGTATTGGAGATCTCATGTGCCTTAGCCTCTCCACCAATTTTCGTGGCTAGAGCACATCCAATGCTACACTAAATCAATAACTTGTTCCTGCTTTTCCACTATCATGGATTTGTCTTGCAACGATACAAGTGGATGGCACATTCTGATATGGAGAATTGCCTTGAAATCTTTCACTGACAGCTGGATCCTTTACAAGATCACTCTCATTCTGTTGCATAATGTTAGGGGCCCAAGGTGAGCTACCTTGATCACCATATCTATCTATAAAAGCATTGATGATGTCTTGTAAAGAAGCAAAAGAATCTTCAGGACAATTATGAAACCAATTCAAAGCATCGCCCTCTAAAGAAAAGGCAAATGGACACATTTTGACATCTTCATGTTTATATTGGGGAGAACTACAATATTTGATTATTGTATGAGTAAACCTGCATAGATGCTTTCAAACAGCGACTGAATCACCACCCAAGAACATAGGGAATTTGTGAATGGCCTCTTTCGACATATCATGGAGAAAATCAGTAAAATGACACGGGGTAAACAAGTCATCCATGGTGACTTGCTTAAAGGGATAAGGAGGGACCAAATGGATGCAATGCTCAAGAAAATCAAGAGATCCACAGGAAGCGAGCTTCTAGTAGAAATTCTTGTAAGAAATGAAAGAAATGGAGTTGCTACTTGAACATAAATCTAGCTCTAAGATCCAAAAGGAAAAAAAAACTAGATATAAGGGAGGGCTTTTTGTCTGAGAAATAATAAATGAAAGAAGTGGAGTCGCCACCCAAACAAGAAACGAATCGAAATGTCCAGGTTCTAAAAGTGTAGATGAAACGATTAATGAGATGATGAAAGATAAAGCGATGAAAAGATCAAACGACGCCAGGAAATGTTGTGCTGATGGGATAAGAAAAGATGAAAGATTAGATGATCAGAAAAAATGTCGTGAGGACCAAGGATAGAAAAACTCTATCCCTAACAACGGCGCCAAAAAATGTTGTCGTTGCTGGCTCAAATGAAAAGACGAGAAATGAGAAGAATGATGAGGAAATGTTGTTGAAACGTCGAGAATAAAATGTCCCCGGCAACGACGCCAAAAAATGTTGGTGTTGTCGGCTAAAATGAATGATAGTAAGATGAAAGATGAATGTTGTAAAGCCAAGGCCCGATAAATCGGTCCTCGACAATGATGCCAAAAAACATTGTCGCACAGAATATCTAGGCACCACGACAACGACTCAAATCGGGGGCTATCACCCTGATCCCCAATCTCTACGTTTAAGTTGTCTCCCTACAGCAGGCTAAGGGGGGTAGACCCTATGGAAAAATGGAATGAAGAACTAGTTGGGAACCAACTAATTCGGGAGACGCAGTGAAGCGACTGAGTACTTGATTAAGATTTAGCAAGAGTTATAGGATTTGATTAGATTTTAAATGATTGATACCTGTGCCTTATGGAGTCAACGATCTTTTTAGGGGAATTAAGACCAACTAATCGATTAGCAAATGCTGCTTAGATGAATGACTATCTTATATGAACTGCAGATCCTAAAGTAATGTGAGATGCAAGAATCTTGGTTGATTTTACTTAAATGCCTATGTGAATGTGAATCCTTCGATCCTTTCTATGTTGAGCCTGATTTCGTAGTAATTGGCAGAGAGAAGATAAGGCGAAGCACACTAAAGTGCAATTAACGATACCTCTCTTGAAAATCTAATATACCCGGTGCCTCCGACGCTGTAGAGAGTTGTGGCTCTGACGACTGCAAGGTCACCGTTTTAAGTACTATTAAAAGCAGGCTTCTCAAGCAAAGATGGATGGATACCTATCTCTCTATTGACCAAGCTTATGCTTGGAAGTAAATTTTATTTACGCAAATCTAACTTATATGCAAATGCACCGGATGATGAGATGAAGTTAGACTCGAGGAATAGAAAAGCACTCGTGTCACAAAAGCCTTTAATCATCAAAATAAAATGTTCGCTTTATTGGATGAAGACTTAAAAATAAACCCCTGAAAATATTACAATTAAACCTCAAGCTTATTTCAAATCTGTTTTGATACAATTATAGTTCAAAGAGAACAAAAACTTCTTTGCAATCAATGTCAACAGATGCTCAAAAAATACTCAGTTTATGAAACAAAAGATATGCATTTTATCACAATTTGTTAAATTATAGTATGTTCTATGCTTAGAGAAGTTTACTTATTTTTCTTCTTATTAGCCATAGATTAACAATCACATATACATTAAGTAAAGTGTAGATAGAACATTAAATAATCAATAGAAAACAAGCCAAGACAAGAGACACAAGATGTGGCAGCTAGCCAGGGACAAACCCCAATGCGGGGAAACCCTTTGATCAAATCTTCTTTTATCTTCAATAGTTCAACAGAGAGAAATAGTACAAAATCTGAATTTTGTAATTTTATATCAGCAGCAGCAAACCCTAGATCAGCAAAGTCAAACTTGGTCAAACTAGTTGAAATTGACCTCTAAAATACTTGGTCAATTTCTGGTCAACTTGTCCTCGAGCAGCCTGAAGAAACAACCCTTGAACAACCCCCAAAGTTTAGTCAATTTGCAAATTTCTAAAGTCAACTGCAGCCCTAAACTAGGGCAGTCAATACTAGTCAAACCAGAGGTCAAATCACCTCGATTTTCGTGCCAAAAGTTGCGGCCTGCCTAAAAGAGGCAACCACACCCAATCCGCACTTTTGGAAGGTCAACACTTGGTCAATGCTGGTCAAAGAGATGACTAGCTGCCCTAGCATCCTTCTTTCTGCGTCTTCTTTGCCCTAGGACGTCTTCCCACACGTGTAAGAGAGAGAGGCTCCTTTTATGTGTAGGAGAGAGAGAGAGAAGATGAGTGAATTGAATTGTCCAAATGAGGAGAATGCTCCTTGTATTTATGTGCAAACGTTGAGGTTGAATAGACATGACTGTTGGGCTTCTGAGCCTACATAAGTTTGCTGGCCGATCTTGACAATTTGTCCATAATCAAAATAAATTCATATCTCCATAAATACTTATTGGAATTTGATGATCTTTAGATCAATCCTACACCTGTCGATGAGAGGAATCTAGGAAAAATATCAGAAGCCATAAATAAGGTGATCCACGTGGAGTTTGGCCCTAATTGCCAATTTTAACACTCCCTCTCAACTAGGGAGAACTTCATCTGCAATCCATCAGACCGTCGTTGCTATCCATCCATCAAATGAACTGTCCTGTACAGCTTGACCCCACTCTGCCCTGCTCTGCTCGAACTGTGAAGAAGAAGAAATGATCGAAGATGTATCATACCATCTTCCACTAACCCGAAGTCAGTCTCAGAGTGTGAACCACTCTCACTGATCCCAGATTAGTATCATTGATCCTAGATCAATGGAGGTCATCCTAGCACAGGGAGTACGGTAGATACAGCGATGCGGCCATTGATAGTACTACTATGGTCCCTATCCTCATTTCCCTGCTCATTGATCAGATGAGAGGTACTTCCCATGAGTCCCAGACTGCATGGGTATGATGCCTTGATAGGAGAACTAATCATCCTGTCCACAGGAGAACGAATCATCCTGTCTAATGGATGCCACAGAGAATTAATCATCCTGGACTATAGGAGAACTAATCATCCTGTTCCATAGTCGCCACGGGGTGTCACAGGGGAAGGTTGAACTTTTACCCTGCACATAGTGCACCACTAGGGGATGGTGAGTCACCTTGTGGTCACATGTCGCTCCAAGAAGTACCCCGCACCCCCCTGGAGCTCCCAGAGCTCAATACATCATACTCGACTCTCATAAGAGGGTCTCTGAACGACACGAAGTCGTTCCCGGAAAGTCAGGAATTTGACCTTTCCTAGGGGCTTTGTCAGAATGTCAGCGACCTGTTCATCTGTATCGATATGTTGGAGCCTTATTGCTCCTTACTACACCATATCTCGAATATAGTGGTACCTGATATCAATATGCTTGGAGCGATCATGAAATACGGGATTCTTTGATAAATGGATCTCGCTCTGGTTGTCACACAGAATCACGGTGGTATCCAATGTAAATCCAAACAGCTCACTGAAGAACTTTCACAATCAGACTGCCTCACATGAGGCCATGCTAGCAACAATGTACTCTGCCTTGGCGGTGCTCAAAGACACTGACTTCTGCTTCCTGCTCATCTAGGATATCAAGGCAGATCCCAAAGAGAAACAAACCCCGAAAGTGCTCTTTTTGTCCACCACACTGCCTGCCCAATCAGCATAAGTATACCCAAGTAGTCTCACATCTCTGGCATTTCTCAACCCATGAGTGATTGTGCCACGAAGATATCTCAACAGGTTCTTGGCACCAATCCAATGTGAGTGGTGAGGCTCAACCATATGTTGACTCAATGTGTTGACTGCAAAGCATATATCCGGACGGGAGTTCACCAAGAATATTAATGCTCCAACGAGTTGACGATACTCTGTAGCATTTCGTAAAACAGGTCCGACAGCACTACCACTTAACTTCTTGAAGTCAAGCTCCATCGGGGTAGTTACGGGCTTGTAGTCCACCATGCTGAATCTCTCCAATATCTTCACCACATATTTTTCTTGAGATAGGAAAATATCCCCTGGTTTCTGCCAGACTTCTAGTCCTAGTAAATAGTGCACAAGTCCTAGGTCTTTCATCTCAAACTCAAAAGCCAGCTCCCTCTCACATTCGTGAATGAGAGGGTCTGTACCTATTAGAAAGAGGTCGTCAACATATAGCACCAGTATGAGAGGCTTGTCATCTATAACCTTAAAGTAAAGGTTAGGGTCGACTTCACTCCTAGTGAATCCCAGCTTCATCAAGTAGCTATCGATCCTCTCATACCATGCTTGGGGTGCTTGCTTTAGCCTGTAGAGGGCCTTCTTCAACCTGCACACATGAGATTCTCGATCATAAATCTCAAATCCTTAGGGTTGCTCTACATAGACTTCCTCTTTGATCGAACCATGTAAGAATGCAGTCTTGACATCCATCTAATGTAGGTTCCATCCTTGCAAAGCAGCAAGGGCTATGATCGAGCAGATGGTGGTATATTGGGCAACAGGTGAAAATATCTTGTCATAGTCTATACCTTCCTTCTGGGAGAAGCCACAAGCCACAAAACAAGCCTTATACTTTTACGCACTTCCATCAACTGCATGCTTTATATTGTAAAGCCATTTTGAAGTGACAACTGCTTTGTCCTGGGGTCTGGGACCACATCCCAAACCTCATTTTTCATAATGGAATCATATTCCTCGGTCATAGCATCCTTCCATACTTGATGCTTGACGACATCTGTGAATGACGAAGGCTCATTTTGGATGATCGTGCTCATGATGGTTAGGTATCCCTGATACCTGTTCAGCGTCTTACTTTCACGGAAGGTTCCTCGGGGTGCAATGTGTCCTTCAGCGTCATCAAGTGCACCCCTAAGCCATGAAGGCCTCTTCCTAGAAGAGGAAGGCTCTTGCGGAGGAGGATTAATAGGATCCATAGGTTCTTCCACATCGGGCATCGTCTCATCTTCCTTTCCTTCGGTTCCCTAGTGTCAGCTTCTTTAGATCCCCTTAAAGTAGGAAGATTGTCTACCTTGCTAAGAGCCATATCTTCGTCAAAGGTGACATCATGACTAATCTTGACTTCCCTTTGACCAGCTATGTAGATTCTATAGCCCTTAGTATTTTCGCTATAGCCCACGAAGATTCCTTTCTTTCTAGATGCACCCAATTTATTCCTTTTTTCTTTAGGCACATGAA
>APFE031141447.1:186063-196551 GCA_000404065.3 Pinus taeda
CAAGTCTTGCGAGAATAATCATCTGTAAAAGTGAGGTAATATAAATATCCTCCCAAGGAGTTCACAGACATCATACCGCATATGTCTGAGTGAACCAACTACAATATATTGGAGGTCTTGCTTTGGCTTGAGGGGAATGGTCCCCTTTTTAGCTTTCCTTTGGCACATCCTGGACATACACCTTCTTGCTCTAATCTGAACTCAGGCATCCCAATCACCATTTTTCTTACATCGGGTAGAGCTTTATAATGAAGGTGAGCAAACCTTCGATACCATAGTTCAGACTGAAGAGATGTGTCACAAGTCATGACACCCAATGGACTTCCACCGACCTGATAAAATGAATCAACTCGAAACCCAAGAGTAAAAGCATCTTTAAAGTTCTTTTTCCATACATGTACCTTGCCATCGCTGAAGGCCACCTTGTAGCCTTTGTCTTCCATTTCCGAAATGGACACTAGGTTTTTTTTGAGATCAGGTACATATAATACATCTTGTAAGTGGATGGTATTACCCTGATTCAATTGAAGAGTGACATTTCCTACGCCTTTCACGAGATATTTTGAATTATTTCCAAGAACAATTTCCAGGTTGGTTTCCTTCTCTAGTAGATTATAGAGAGCTTCTTTGTAACCAGTGAAGTGCCTTGAGGCACCACTATCAATAAGCCAATTTCCCAATGAGTTCGGGGGAGCAGTAGTAGATAGCGCTGCTGGTAGATAATATTCATCTTGCTTATTGTTAACAGTGTTAGATTCATACCTGGAATTTCTTGCCTTCTTGAATGGTTGTCCTCATCCTTTATTTCTGGCACTTCTTTTACCTCTGCCATTTGACCTGCCATTCCTTTGATTGCCTTGAGAGGGATTTTGATCATTGTCCCGGTGTGAGTCCCTTTTATCAGGGCACTCCCTTGAATAGTGACCTGTTTTATTGCAATTGTGACATCGTCCTTTTTTTCCACCCTTTGGTCTAGACTTTCCTTTGAATTTAGCCCCGGAATTGTTTTTTCTTTTAGTATGAGAAGAAAAGGCAGAGGGATGACCTTTAAGTATGGGCATTTCTTGCTCTTCCATCCTTGTTTATTCTTGAATGCATCTGGCCATTAATTCCTTAAATCCAGGAATTACGTTATTGTTGAGAAGAGTAGTCTTGAATATATACCATTCAGATGGCAGTCCTCCAAGAGTTGTGAGTGTCATTTCCCTGTCAGGAACTACTTCCCCAATAGATAGGAGATCGTTCTTGATCTCGGTGATCCTTAAGAAGTATGCTTGCATACTCTTATCTTTGCCCTTCTTAATTTCGTTAAGCTTATTTCTAAGAAACAAGCTTTGACTTGCATCATTAACTTTAAATAAACTCACCAGTCTATCGTAGATTTCCTTGGAGGTGTTCAGCTCAGAAACATAGGCCACCAAGCACTTGTCGATAGATTTGACTTCTCCCTTGGTCCATTTGTTCCTAGCAGCAGTGGATGCATTTGATGGAGGCTCAACAATCCCGCCTCTCACATGGTCCAACACTTCCTGCTCTTCTAATGTTAGATTGAGAGACATCTTCCATCCGTGATAGTCAGACTTCTCACGGAGTTTGTCTTCAACAGGGAAGTGTGTTGAGGACCCCATGATTTTTTTTTAAGATTAGCCTTGCCAACCTTCTCTTCGATGATTGCTCTTGCTCTTGCTCTTGCTTGGGCTTTGTCTTCACCTCAGCTCTGATACCATGTTAAATTATGGTATGTTCTATGCTTAGAGCAGCTTACTTATTTTTCTTCTTATTAGCCACAGATTAGCAATCACATATACGTTAAGTAAAGTGCAGATAGAACATTAAATGATCAACAAAAAACAAGCCAAGACAAGAGACACAAGATGTGGGGCTAGCCAGGGACAAACCCCAATGCGGGGAAACCCTTTGATCAAATCTTCTTTTATCTTCAATAGTTCAAAAGAGAGAAATAGTACAAAATCTGAATTCTGTAATTTTATATCAGCAGCAGCAAACCCTAGATCAACAAAGTCAAACTTGGTCAAAATAGCTGAAATTGACCTCTAAAATACTTGGTCAATTTCCGGTCAACTTGTCCTCGAACAGCCTAAAGAAACATCCCTTGAACAACCCAAAAGTTCAGTTAATTTGCAGATTTCTGAGTCAATTGCAGCCCTAAACTAGGGCAGTCAATACCAGTCAAACCAGAGGTCAGATCACCACGATTTTTGTGCCAAAAATTGCGCCCTGCCTAGGAGAGGCAACCACACCCAATCTGCACTTTTGGAAGGTCAATGCTTGGTCAACGCTGGCCAAAGAGATGACCTGCTGCCCTAACGTTCTTCTTTCTGTGTCTTCTTTGCCTTAGGACGTCTTCCTTTCAGCCGCACATGCGAGAGAGAGAGGCTCCTTTTATGCATAGGAGAGAGAGAGAGAAGATGAGTGAATTGAATTGTCCAAATGAGGAGAATGCTCCTTGTATTTATATGCACGAGGTTGAATAGACATGACTGTTGGGCTTCTGAGCCTACATAAGTTTGCTGGTCGACCTTGACAATTTGTTCATAATCAAAATAAATTGATATCTCCATAAATACTTATCGGAATCAGAGGATCTTTAGATCAATCCTACACCTCTCGATGAGAGGAATTTAGGAAAAATATCAGAAGCCATAAATAAGGTGATCCACAAAGAGTTTGGCCCTAGTTGTCAATTTTAACACAATTCCATGACAGAATATTTAATTTTCATAAATTAGTTTTTAGGATAGCAATAAGAAAAACTTTATGACAACAACAATATGACAATGAAAACAATAAGTTATCAATGATATCTTTATGCCAAAAATTTACCGAAAAGTTTCCAAACTTGCCCACATGAGTTATCAAAAAGTTTCACCCTGTTATGATGTGATTTCCAGAATTATATAAGATCTGATATACTTATTACAACCAACAATTAAAACATGAAAAAAGCCTAATGATGAATGCCCAACTTAAGAAATTAATTCTTTACTGTATTAGATAACTTAGGAATTGATTTTAAGCTAACCCGGATGAAATTTTGCCACTGTTATATTTCAGACTTAAGAAACAGAATTATTCAGAGATAACAGTCACCCAAAATGTAGATCTACACCAAATTTTTGATACACATCAAACATAAATGACTTATTAATTTATTTAACAATTTTTTTAGTTAATTTCAAACCACTTAGATGTGTTTTCACCACTATTAGAAATATGTATGGCTGTTGTAGCAAAAAGTGAGGAAAAAGATGGTTTAGAGATCAAACCCATAGGCTCTAGGCCTTGAAGATCACTTGCCCAAGTTGCCAAAAAAATTTCAATACCTGAAACACAATTTTTTACCAAATTTTCTGCAAAAACCCACCAATGATTAGCTTAAAAAAATCAAATATTCAAATCAGAATTGGAGCAAGTGGAATGTAGGGCCAATGAGAGCTAGCACTACGCCTAATAGAACTAGCATTGGGCTAGGAGAAGGCAGATTTGGGCTTAGGAGCCCCAAAACTTGAAACCCTTGTTCTGAATTTTTTTTTATTTTGCTTCAGATCTTTAGGTTTATTGCAAAATCTTTAATAGCTAGCCTTGCAAAAATATTTGGGACAAGATATTGCCCTCTAGGGCTTATATCTGTCTCAAAACCCCCAGATCTGCTTGAAAAATCTTAGATCTAAAGATTTACTTCGCTGATTTCCTAGATCTATTCCTGTAAACAATCTTTGAGCCCAAATCTTGCCCTCCAAGGTCTAGAATTAGCTTAGATCTAAAGATTTTCTTGGCTGATTCCTTAGATCTATTCCCGCAAACAATCTTTGAGCCCAGATCTTGCCCTCCAAGGTCTAGATCTAGCTCAGATTTGAAGATTTTCTTGGCTGATTTCTCAGATCTATTCCTGCAAACAATCTTTGAGTCTAGATTTTGCCCTCCAGGGTTTAGATCTAGCTTAGATTTGAAGATTTTCTTTGCTGATTTCTCAGATCTATTCCTGCACAAGTGAAAAGAGAAAAACACAATACCCAATATGTATAACAATAGAGAAAATCCTAAAAACCCAAGTGTTAAAATTCAAAATTATGTTACAAAATTTCAGATCTACACAAGTAAATAACATATCTATACAAATAATTTACAGATCTATCAGATCTTAGGAGTATGAGTCCAACTCTGTTCTCAGATATGATAATCTAAGGCTCTTAATAGCCAGATCTATCAAAATTTCCACAAAATATTTAAAAGATTTTGAAATTTTAGGGAGGTACTAGCCCAAAAACACCATGTAGAAAAAAAAGTTATCGTTAGATAAATCCTGAAGCTTATATGAAGTAGGTTCTTCAGAAAATATGTGTTGAGAGTTGGCTGGTCCAACCGAAGACTATCCCCAAATGCTCAATGAGAACTTGAAAGATCTTTTGCAAACACTAGATCAACCATCAAATCAAGTAGAGAAATAGAACAACAATAAAATTATGAAGAAATAGAGATACTTGCTACTCCAATCAAAATTAAAAATGTTACCCTAGATCCAACAAACTGAATAAGGTACCTGTATTCAGATTATTCTAAGAGAGCTATTGATTGATAGCTTTCACATAATATTAAGTAGAAATTAAAACAATGTTACCATAAATTCATGAAGAGGAACACTACAACACGTTGAAACCCCAAAGGCTTTTGCATTAATTCAAAAAAGTATACAAGAGAGCTTGAGAGCTTAGTACAGGATCCTGAGATCGAATGAATTGACTGACAAGTGACCTCCTATTTAAAGATAAATCCTCCAACGGCTAGTTCAAGTGATCCTCGTCAAAGCAAACTCGACCATTGATGAGGATCAAAATTTCTTTTAATCTCCTCCGTCAAAATTTTACTCTTGAGAAAATTCGATTTTTTCAATTAAATTCATTTTAATTAATTCAAAATTAAATTTTTGAATTAATTTCCTCAAAATTTTGACTTTGACTTAACCCCAGGGACCAAAAACTTAAAATTTAGCAAAATAATCAACTTACCTTAGTCCCGGGACCTCTTAAAATTTATTTTTTAAGGACCGACGAATTTTGCCTTCGGAGAATTTAAATTAACTTAGGACCTAGAATTAATTAAATTCTTAGTTTAGGATTTTAATTAATTTTTGGCTAGAAAATTTAATTGATTAACTTATGAGGGGATAAATAATTTTTCCAACCCTCAAGACACTTTACATCATGATTTTCACATTTTTTACATTTCAAGGGAGAAAATCCATTTGTAAAAGACCCTCACTGACTACCCATTTTTGCGACACAAATATAATCCAACAAACCAAACAATTTGTAATAAAATAACCTAACCAAATAGTTAGGATTATTCCCAAATCACTTTTACATAGATTTGATCTATAACACTAGGACTCGCCTAAGATCCCAGTGACAAAATACATTTCGGCTTTTGGGTAAGATTGAAGGAAAACTCTGTCGATCATCCGAGAATGGATCGGTGAGACAAAAAACCTCCCAGAATGTAGGCTGTCACCAAAAAATTAGGTTTACCTAGGAAATTACATACATGACATAGATATGCTGAGATTATTTGCATCATATACATGCAGAATGGGTTTACATTATAACATGAAGATCAGACTGATGATGATAGCTGGACGACACGGACACATTGACTAGGTGCTATCCCTTTTGCGAAAAAATTGGGTGTACTGCTATGGGTCGTTGACACATAGTGGTCAACACAGTCATTTGACTCAGCTAAACAGCGGAGCAAATAGTCAAGTAAGTTTGATTACAATTTGTAAGAATGAAGCCAAAATGAGAGCTGCTTCCTCCTTATATATCTCCTTTGGCCTCCCTTGCCTCATGTGGGCCCCTCCATCCACCTCTTCGACTTCCCTCTAAGCCATTCGAATGGCCTAGTCCGAATTCTCATGTGGGTGGCCCCCACATTCCACTAGCAGTCAAATAAAGTCGAATTGCTTCCTAAGTCCCTAAGTCGAAAATGATGGGTTCTCTCCCTTAGCCAAAATTGTGCAAAATTGTGTAGCAACACCTTGTTACAAATGTATTTGAGAAGGGACATGACATCGGTTTACTGCAGTAGGATTTTTGGTTTATTAAATTCAAAAATTTTCATAGTAAGGACCAAACACAACCCTAGAAAGGGCACGCCCTACATTGTAGGAGGTTCAAAGGATGACTTGTGTCAAGAAAATACCTAGAGGAGCAAATGATCCACCTTGGAGGAAGCTTGGGGCATGATACATGGTGAACAAAGAAAAAGTAGGAAGGCCTTGCTTAGAATGATGACATGTGATGTTGAAGGCATTTGGATGGTCAAATAAAGCTCATTTAATATGGAGCATCCCACTCATGGGAAAAAACATTTGGTTGCTTGATGATGAATGTACCTCCTTTAAGAGGTACATTTTATACAAGAAGACATTTAAAAAGCATATTAAAGTGAATTTAGGGGGCATTACGAATTATTTGAAGCATATTCCACATATTTGGAGGCATGTTCCCCTTTTTGGATAGCTTTTGGGGGTAAGGACAAATTGTTTAATCCATTTTCACATCTCAAGAGGCATTTGTCGCTTTTTGAGATATTTAAGGGTAAAAATACATTGTTCAAGGTCATTTACACATATTTAGAGGTGCGTTTCACCTTTGAGGATGGCTTTGGGTTGGGAACACTTTGTTTGAAGCATTTTCTACATATTTGGAGGAGAGATTTTTGTATGAGGAGATTCCATCTAGCATTGTTGACATGGTTAAACCCTCAAATCAATAATAAATGCATGTTTTAAAAGGATATCATGAAATAGAAAGATGAAAAGTGGCAACTGGGCCTATTTTATTCACTCAAAAGGAAAATTCAAGGAGGATTTGAGGGAAATCTAAAAATAAATATTATTTTATGGATTAGGGTTTGATCTAAAGGATATAAATAGGGGTGGGATTCATTTGCTAAAGGCATGGTTGGGATTGCGGGAGTTCCCCACCAAGCTTAGTTGAATATCTTTTGGAATATGATGTCAAGGGACGAGTTCAATGTAAGGTTTTTGATAGATTTTGGGATACTCAAATAGTGTTTACACCATGCTTGGGGTGCTTCGGTTGTTTACATTTTCTTTGCCAAATTGCTTCAACAACTAAGTTGATCCTATACACATTTTGAGATGATGTCCAAGCCCAATGTTCCATGATCACTTGTTCTTGTATGAGGACCTTTGTAATGTATAATGATGATCCAAAAGTTGTGACAGTGTAACATTTGTATTTTCATTAAACCATGCCCAACGATCTATTTAAAGTGTTTTTTTACTTAGATGGTTTCTCTACACCCTTGTGGTTGGTCATGGCCCATCCTTCAGATTACATTTCACAGCTAGTCTTGCCCTTATGGCTTGTTCTAAACATCTTACAAAGATCATTTATGGTCACTGTAGGTGTGTGGGGGTCTTGAGATGGGTTTGTTGGGACACATGGCTTAGAGATTCCTTAGGTTTTTGCACTTAACCATTTGTGAAGTTGTGCTAAGTTATTGTAAAGATTTTATACCTAGAAGAACACTTCTCCTTTAGCCTAAGCATGGATCTATTGATGTGTTATCCCTTATATGTCACGAGGATAAATCTTGTGATATTCATCACAAGATATGATTTGCAACATGATTCTGTTGCTGCAAATTATAACAGGCCTTGGAGAGGGGTACCCTACAAGGCTATTACTAGACTAAGAGACAACAATGGGGTAATGGCCCACTTTCGCCACAGCCAAAATCCCATGTTCTTTATGGACTTTCACCAATGGGAGGAGTCCCGGTATGTGGTCACCTATGATGGAAATTCTAAGTACAAAGGAATATGATGACCAATGGGATTCTAAGGGAAAAGCTCAACTTAATTATAAGGTTCCAATCACCAAATGGAGGCTGTGGAAATTCCTTGAAATGCAACAATGGGAAATTATTCTTCTGACTGGTTAATTATTAACCAGTTTATTTTCTACGACAAACAACGAATAATTCACACTACAATTCTTCATAAATAAAAATTATGTTGTGGAAATAAAATTTGCGGAACTGAGAAATTTAGAGCAATCAAACACACAAATTAACACTATTATTTTTGGACAATTGTCCCTGAAAAAAACACAATCTGGGAAAAGTTGAAAACTGGTGTAGTAGATGAGGATTTCATTATTATGCAATAGTAAATCTGAGTACAATAATTTGGATGCTAAACTGGAAATCCAATTTGAAAGTATCACTGGAAAAATTCTTGTGAGGATTTTTCCTCACCCCATAGTTGATCTCAGCTCCCAATACTAGCTCTCAACAATTCGCACTTCTGCGACAACCTCTAGGTAGTGCTTGCACAGGCTTTGCTGTTGTTGCCTCCAGAAACTCTTGAAATTTGCAACCCTGCTTCTCTCTAGCTCTGCTACTGATTCACTAGCTCCCTTGATCAAAATTTCGGCCACTTGCTACTGAATCGATTGCTCCTCCAACTAGATCGAACTGCTTTGCTACTGTTGCCTGCGCAGTCCTTGCACAGTGCCTTTGGGCAAACTCACACTCCCTCAATCTAACTCTTTCGACACTGGAACCCTCCACTGGAGTACTACCTTACTTCTGTGTCACCTCCTACTCGGTCCTCCTACTCGGTCTCTGGCTTAATCTCACTGTTGAGTCACCTGCTACTAGAAAATTGAATTGCCTTGATCACTGATTATTTGCAATTGTTGTCTTCTACATCTACCCCATTGACCTCCTCTTATAATCTCTCGTTGGGGAACCAACGACCATGATTAAATCCTCATCAACGACTTAGATCATCTTTGAGTTGATCCATGTGAGTTTCTAGAGAATTCTCACTTTTCTCAATTAATTCCTATTAATTAATTTTCCTAAGTTTGACTTAGGAAATAATTAATTATCGACTAATTAATTTAATTGAGTTGTCTCTAGGTGGAAGTTCTTGAAACTATTTCCTTGTTCTGAATAACTTGTGTGTTTTAGCCTCTCCACAAAATTTGAGAATAGAACACCATCCGATGCTACAAAAACTAACAAAGGCAAATTGGTTTTCTAAGATAGGCTGAATTTATGAGGCACAAGACCTAAGGCTTGATTAATAGGTTGAGTGTTGGGATGGCCAAAGGTCAAGGCAAGGAGAAAGAGTTTCCAACAATGATTTTCAACAAGACCAAGGCATATGAAACCCTCTAGTTAGCCCCTAAGTTGAAGCAACACCAAACTAGGGGTTACCTAGGGAAAACAACCAGGGCAAGAAAATTCATAGATAAAATTGAAGTGAATGCCTACCAAGAGGGTTGATTTTGAGGAAACTAGATAACCTTTAAAAAATATTGACATCAGACTTACCTTATAAGGATGGCCTTCTCATTGAACCATCAGTTTACTCGAGTTCTTTGAGATCAACATCCTTTCGCATTATCCATCTCCACATGCATCTTTCTTCATGCATTTATTTTAATTAGAGTGCCCATGGATCAAGCTTGATTACCAAGCTGTAACATCTTCCTTCTTTAATTCCGGAGACTATACTTGATGTTGATCAACATTGTTATATTTATACCATGCAATCTTGTGAGAGAGCCTTGATCTCTTTCCATACCAAATTATATCTTCTTTCGGACATCATGCATCCATGTGAAAAGCTTACCGAGCACATTTTATATCCAACACTTCTTGCAACATTCTTATAGATATGGAACTTTTCCTTAAGAGTTACTTACAATATGCATACCTTTGCTTTTCATACAATCATTTAGCCATCCCTTCTGAATGAGATTGCTTCTTGAACTTGGAACCCTGCATTCCTTCATCCTTCAAGAGTATTGATTGCATACTAGATGGAATATATACCAATCATAATGCTACTACCAAAAATCTTCCAAAATGATGATTCTTATTGGATCTTTATGATTCTTCTTTGCAAAATGACTCGCTCTAACATGATGTTAGAAAATACTTGAATGAACAATAATATGCAATATGGTCCCAATTTTCTCAATCTTGACAGCTAGATGATTAACTAACATGATAATGTAGACTCCAATTTTACTATCACAATGCCATGCTTTATCTTCATATCATCAATGTGTTCCTATGAACACATCATGTCCATCAGGGTCCTTACAATTCCCTCTTTCCATCATTCTCACTATTTTCAAGAAGTCATTAACAAGTGTTGAATGGTGTTGTCATTGATGTGGAGAGTTCGGATTGGAACTCTGTAGAAGCTGCAAGGTAGCACTGTTGTTGATGGGTGCAATAGTTTCGTGGTTCCTTAAAGTGGAGTAGAAAATATAGTGGTCTCTGGAGAGAAGACCATGTTGTCGTATCAAAGGCTTGAACATATTGGAGAGAAGGGCCTTCGAATACTTCATGGTAAAGGTATGATAGAAGGTATGAGTAATAGCTCTCTAGATTTTGATTTTTGTGAAAATTGTGTAT
>APFE031141447.1:210822-225068 GCA_000404065.3 Pinus taeda
TTTGATCCCTGGGGTTAAGTCAAAAAAATTTGAGGAAATTAATTCAAAAATTTAATTTTTAAATTAATTAAGATGCATTTAATTGAAAATTCGAATTTCCTCAAGAATTTTAAATTTCGACGGATAAGATTAAAAGAAATTTTGATTCTCATTAACGGTCAATATTGCTTTGACAATGATCACTCGAACTAACCGTTGGAGGATTTATCTTCAAATCGGAAGTCATTTGTCAGTCCATTCATTCGACCTTTGAGTCGTGTGCTAAGCGAAAAGCTCTTGTGTAATTTTTATTCGGATAATAAAGAAAGACTTTGGGGTTAATTTCGCCGGTGTTACTCTTCATGGAAATACTGTAAGACGTGTTGTTTTTCATGTGTAAATTTTTTTTGGCCATTGATAATAGCTTCTGAAGAGTGATCTGAGTACAAGTTTCTTGCTTAGTGGCTGGGGTTTGATTAATAATCTAAATTCTGAACGTAATAGCAGGTATCTCTATTTGTCTGAGTTTTATTATTGTTTTCTCGCTCTATGTTGATGACTGAATTGATTTTTGAAAGAAAGTCTTGGTTTTTAGATCATTGGGCGTTCAGGGAAGTTTTCAGTTGGACCAGCCAACTCCCGATCTGTGTTTTCTGAAGAGCCCAACTTAATTTGATCCTGGGTTATCATAAGATTTTTAGTGGTGATGCATAGGGTTTGAGCTAAGCACCTCCTTTAAAATTCAAAAAAATTATTTATTTTTTTTGTGCAAAATTGATAAATTTGGCTGTTGAGAGCCTTAGATTATCAGATTTGGGAGTAGAGTTGGACTCACACTCCTCAGATCTGATAGATCTGTCATTCTTGTACATAGATTTGTAATTATTTTTGGTTTTCTGACTTGGGTTTTGTTTTGGGTTTTAGTTTTATCATCATATATATCATTTGGGTGTTTTTTGTTGCCTTGCAGGTATAGATTTGAGGAGGAAATCTGTGTAGAGTTCAGATCTAGGCCTTGGAGAGTAAGATATGGATCTCTGGGGTTTGTATTTGCATAATTTTGCAATGAGATTATTCAAATTATTTTTATTTATTTATTTTTTATCTCGAAAAAATCTTATAAGGGTTTTATTGATAAATCTGAAGCAGAACAAATCAACTAAATTAGGGGTTTGTTGGAAAGTTTTTATGGGTTCTTTAAGCTATCATTTGCTGGATTCGAAACTTAGTTTTCTCTGAAAAATTTACGAAGTACTTTTTCTGCCTAGGGTTTTCCGTTTTCTGCTGCATCTTCTCCTCCTCACTTTGGCCTGCGTTTTGCTACTCTCTGCATACCCACCTGCAGCGCCCTCAACGACTAACGGATCCATCTCATGCGTTGCCCTCAGCTTGCAAAATAGGTTCCTTTCTCCTGTGTTTTTCCCTGCCCATCCATTACTACACCTCCACGCGGTTTCTCTTCCCTCCTCGGTGCTATCACTCCTCAAACCTGCATCTAACTTGACCTACGTTTTCTCTTGCAACCCTTCTTCCCACAGCCGCAATCCGTCCTTGCCCTCGCTGTCCCCCATTCCTAAACCATCACTTGTGGCTCCCTCTCTTCCTCTCCACGCAGCTTCTTTTCTTCAACGCTGCCCACCATTAACCCTTCGCTGCAGCTTTCACCTCCACCGTCACTACTCTCACCCCCGTCTCACCTGCAACAACAAACAACAAAACATTTCGATTTGTTTCATTTTATTCACCTTTTATGTTTTAATTGGTTAGGGTTAGCGTATTGATTATTCTTTTTATTTTCATTGTTATGAATTAGTCTAGATTTAGGTTAGTTTGATATTTGATTTTTATTGTTTACTTTAGTCAGATTCTTTTTTTTTTAATTTCGATTTGGTTTTTGTTTGTTTGTTATGAGTTAGATTTTTATTTTATTTTTTAGGTTTCTCATTAAATCATTTCATTATATTTCTCTTTGTCGATTTGTTTATTTTGATTTGATTTTTTTTGTTTTTGTTTTTGTGTTTTTTCTTATTTTTATTAAAAAAACATTAAAAAATCTTAAAACATTTAGAAAATCATAAAAATTTTGAAAAATTTAAAAATCTAAAAGATCTAAAAAATTTTAAATTCTTGGTGACGTGAGAATTAAGAATGAAATAAATTAAGGGATTTGTGCTTAAACATCAAAATTTTTTAATGTGGCTTGTGGCCCATTAAAAATTCGATTTATTAACTCGTTGATTTGTTTTACCTCTTTATTTTTCACATTAAAGCAATTGCCTAAATTGAAATGCAAATTTAAATTTCCTTGGTGTCATTTGGTGGAATTCTTATGATTTTTCTATGGTCAAGGTGCGATAAATGTTTTAAATCATATTGGCTATAGGAGAAAGTTAAATGTTCTAGATTTGAATTCCTAACGAAAATTATTTTAAATCTAGAATCTCTTGCATGATACAGTTTTGGGCATTTACATTAATCATTCATGATTGTCACTATTCATCACATATTGGAAAATTGTTCTGGATAACTTTTTTTTTTTACTTAGTCTATGGTTAATTCAAATTAAAGGCACTGGTCTATAATCATTTCTATTTGGTGGTCATGTATTGGTTACATTAGTGTTTAATCTATTCATCTGAGTTTATCGAGATTCATTAACATTCATCAAGTTGTCCATCTTTAAGTCTCCTAGAGCTTGTATTTCACAGGCTATCCTCACTCATTTACCTTAGAGACTACCCCCCTTGACTTGTCTAAGAGAGAGTCTAAATGGAGTAAGGATTAAGAGTGACAACCCTTATTCTGAGCATTGTTGTGGTGCCTAGACACTTTGTGTGTAATATCCCGTTTCAGAGATATTCCCCAAACCCCAGAGAACTCAAACCAAATACGTACAAGAGATATAGTACCCGGGAAGCACAAAGTGATAAAAAATAACAGCGGTGCAACATATAATAATGTAAACATGAAATATAAGCAGATACTCAAGAAATGCAGAGAGAAATGCTAAGCCGTTTTATTATACTGAGTAATGGAATGAGTACAGGAGGTGATCAGAAAGATGGCATCTCGATTTGCACAAGGCAAGTGAAGAAATACACTCAGAACAGTAAAGGAATGGCCTCTCTCTGAACTGCCTCCAATCTGCTGGAGAACTATCGTGCTGTTGCTACTGTTGGAAATCAAATGAGGATTTGGGGCTGTTCCTCTCCTCAGAAAATGTTGAAACTCTGGAATCAACCTCTACTCAAGAAACCCAGAAAAACCCAGAAAGCTTTTCTGAAATAGCTGACCCCCGAAAGGCGCCCCCTTGAGGATCTACGCAATCCCTCAAGGCTCTGCGCTGCCACTAAATAAAAACCCTCCAAACTCTGCCTGAAACTTAGCCAAAATGCTCCAATATGCAAAGGCTGATCCCTTGCTCAATCTCCCAGCTCAAATCCTCCTCAAAACCTCCAATCCGGAACTCCCACCGAAAGAACTGCATCCCTGTCTCTCAAGACTATGCAGTCCCCAAATGCTCAGCTCCTCCACAAAGCCAAAGATCAATCCTACTGCAACAGACCGCTGAAAACTACCTTGCCCGAGTAGGCACTCGAAGTCCCCCGGGGCTAAGGGTGAGATCTTCGAACGGAGACACTCAATGCACTAAACAGTGTTGTAGACAGGCTAAACAGCGAGCGTGCTCCAAGTCGAAGTGACTAGCTCAAATGCACATAATCGAATGACAAAATGAGGAGGCTCCTCTCTCCTTTACAGCATTGGCCTCTCTTAATCCCAAGGCTCACCTCCTCCAACATAGCCCCTCTCTTGCCATGTGTTCCTTCCCATCTGCGCAGTCCCTCCAAGTGTTTGCGTGGGCCCCATCTTTACGTGGTCCTTTGGCCCCCTTGGCTCCCCTTTAAGTCACAACATTGTGCTACTAGGGAGTGACTTTATTCTAAAAGTGAGTTATGTCCCTCTTTCCTCACCTTTTTATTTATAAATAGCTATAGAAGGCAAAATTGAGCAAAATCGAATATTCCAATTAACCATGGCTAATTAGGAATATTACAGTCTCCCCCGGCAAAATGTTGCTTGTCCTCAAGCAACTGAAGTGATGGATGCTGCAAGATCTTCTCACTCTCCCAAGTGGCATCCTCATCCGGTAAATTCTTACACCTAACCAAGAATTCCCTGACCGTCCTGCTCCGTAGCTGCCTCTCCCTGGTATCAATAATAACCTTTGGCTGCAACACCAAATGCCCCTCATCATCCATGGGTGGTAGCTCATCTGTCACTGTCACATGCTACCCCAACGCCTTCTTTATGCAGGATACATTAAAAATGTTATGAATCTTGCTGCCTTGGGGTAGCGCCAACTCATATGCAACCTGTTCAATCCTGTGTATCACCCTATATGGCCCATAAAAGCGGGGCTTGAGATTTTCAGCCCCCTTCTGCTTCAGTGACGACTGTCGGTATGGTTGTAATCGTAGGTAGACCAAGTCCCCTACCTCAAAATATCTCCACCCGACCCCTGTCAGCATACAGCTTCTGCTGGTTATATGCAGTAGCCATATTATCCTTGAGAGCTCGGAGAATATCTTGACTCTCTTGGATCCGAATCTTGGCTCTCGGAGCCTTGTTAGCACCAAACATCACGTTAGCAAAAGATAAAAGATGATATCCATACAAAGTATAGAATGGTGACATACTAATGGACATGTGATGCGTAGTGTTGTAGCAGTACTCCCCCAGATGCAGCCACTTCAGCCATGCTCGCTACTACCCACTGACATAGTTACGCAAGTAGCCCTCGAGCCACTTGTTAACTATCTATGTCTGCCCATCCGTCTGTGGTGATAACTGGCACTCGGTGTCAACTCCGTCCCCACCAACCGGAAAAGCTCCTGCCAAAATCCGCCCATGAAACGGCTGTACTTGTCATTGGTGATGGTCTTGGGAAGACCATGTAACATGAAGATCTCTCTAAAGAACAGCTCGGCCACCTGTGCTGCTGTGTAGTGTGCGGATATGGCGAAAAAGTGTGAGTACTTTGTCAGTCGGTCAACGACGACAAAGATGCAATCCTTGCCTTGTACCATGGGCAACCCTGTGATGAAGTCCATCGAAATACACTCCCATTTCCCCTCCAGAATGGAAAGAGACTGCAATAATCCTGCTGGATGGTTCATCTCCCCCTTGTTCCTCTGGCAAACATTGCACTCCCGGACATGCTGGAGTACGTCCTCCTTGAGGCCCTTCCATGAGAACCTCTCTCTAATGGCCCTGTAGGTTTTGGTAAGCCCCTGATGGTCTGCCAATGGTGAATCATGTGATGCCTGAAGTATCTTCTTCTTGAGCTGAGATTTCTCAGTCAAGAAGATCCGGTCCCTGTAGTAGATGATCTCATCGACCACCCTGTACCTGTCATCCGCCACCTGCCCATCCAGAACCTCACATGCAAATCTGTCCTTGGAGTACTCTACTAAGAGTCGAGCCCTCCAATCTGCGTCCAAGCTCATAAGAGACAATGTGGCTGGTCTAAGTGAAAGGGCATCTGCTACCATGTTGTTCTTACCCTTGACATACTCAATGTCAAAGTCATACGCTTGGATCTTATTGATCCACTTTTGTTGCTTCTCCTGTAGCTGCTTCTACTCCAAAAAGAACCTGAGGCTGTTGTGATCAGTCCTCACCCTGAACCTGTTACCCACTAAATACTGCCGTTACTTGGCCAATGCATGCATGATGGCCAACATCTCCTTGTCGTATATAGAATACAACCTCTCGTGCGGAAGGAGCTTCCGACTCTCAAAGGCTATAGGGTGACCTCCCTGCATCAACACTGCGTCGATCCCCTCTCCCGATGCATCACACTCCAAAACAAATGGTTGCGTAAAATCCGACAATGCAAGCACTGAGCAGCTGCTCATAACCTCCTTGAGCCTGTCAAAGGCTCGTTGCGCTGTATCCGACCAATTGAATGCCCCCTTCCTCGTCAAGTCTATCAGGGGTGCAGCAAGCTGTGAGAAACCCTTGACGAACTTCCAGTAGTAAGTACAAATGCCAATGAGTCCTCGAAGTTCTATCACATTTCTCGGCTCCGGCCAATCTCTGATGGCCCTGATCTTCTCCTCGTGGACCCTCACTCCGTCCACCCCTATGATGTGTCCCATGTATAACATCTCCGTCAACCCAAACTCACACTTGGAGAATTTGGCATAGAACTGATGCTCTTCCAAGATGTGCAATACTGTCTCAATGTGTTGGAGATGCTCCTCCCAAGTCCTGTTGTAAATGAGGATATCATCAAAGAACACCAACACAAACTTCCTTAGGTGACTGCGAAAGATGTGATTCATGCAAGACTGGAATGTAGCTAGGGTGTTGGTTAGCCCGAAGGGCATCACCAAAAACTCAAAGTGCCCATAGTGACACCTAAAGGCAGTCTTGGGAATGTCCTGTACCCTCACGCGAATTTGATGGTACCCAGATCTCAAATCAATCTTTGAGAAGAACCGTGCTCCTCTCAACTCATCCATCAACTCATCGATCCTGGGTATGGGGTACCGGTTCTTCAGTGTCTTTTTGTTCAGGGCCCTGTAGTCAATGCACATCCTCAATGTGTTGTCCTTCTTCTTTACCAACACCATGGAAGAAGCAAAAGGACTCGTGCTGGCTGAATGTGCCCAAGAGCCAACAACTCTTGAATGACCCGCTCAATCTCATCCCGATAGGCCTTGGGATGCTTATATGGGGTAGTAATCACTGCCTGTATACCTTGCTCAAGCTCAATGGTGTGCTCAAATCCCCGGTCCGGTGGCTGTCCTGGCGGAATCTCCCCAAACACTGTGGCATATCGGTCAAGGATGGACTGTATCTCTGGTGCACTGCCTGCCCTGTAGTCCTTGCCTATGATGCACGCAGCGCCACTGCCCACTCTATGTCTCCCTTCCTGAAGATTGCCTTCATCCGATGAGCCAAAACAGTCTGAGGCGGATATGTGTGCTGTCCATGTATTTTCTCATGCCTCCTTGTCTTCTCATCATCCCACTCCATCTCTAGGGCCTTCCAATTGGTCGTGACCTTCCCTAGAGTGATAAGCCACTGAACACCCAGAACTACGTTGGTGTTCGGAATATTGACCACGAAAAAGTGGTCAGTCAGTGTGTAGGTGCCCATCGTCACTTATAACTCTGGGACATATCGAGCACACACCATGGTCTGATCTCCTGGGACCAAAACTGAAAATCCATCGAAGCTCTCTGTCTGTATACCTCTTCGCTCAACCATCTGTGCATCGATGAAGTTGTGGGCTGCCCCACTGTCAACCAAAACTGATACTCGCTGGCCACGTACTGTCCCTCGTACGCATAGCGTCAAATACTTGGGAACTCCTTGCAATGCTGCAAGGGCTCCTCTAGTAGGTGCAAAAGCTGCACCACCTGCCGCTGGTGGTGGAGGCGGCGAGGGACCCTGTACGGCATGACTATCTCTTGCCTCCACATCATCCTCCTCATCCTCTTCCCCGCTGCTCTCGGAGAAGACCTCAAATAAAGTGTGCTTTGCCAGCAGCACATCTATGTCCTGGTGCCCATGGCTCCTGACAGGTAAAGCACAACCGCTTCTTCTTCAACTCCCTCCTGGTGTCATGATCAATCTGTGCTCGTCCTGGATTCTTCTTTGGAGGCGGAATCCTCACGTCCTTCCCCTTAGGCTAGAAAGCCTGTCTCTAGGGGTAAGGTGTCCGGGCCCTGGGTAAGGCATCTTGTAAGTCCTGGGTCCTGCTGATAGCATCCTGGAGTGTGGCTAGTCTAGTTGACCTGACTAGACTTCGAAGTGGCTCTGCTAACTCCTCAACAAATATGTAGATCCTCCATGTCGTGGATAGATCTGGCACCATCACTGTAACCCTCAAAAAATCTGCAATGTAGGTCTCTGGGCTCCCTGCTTGTCTGAGCCTTGTCAGCTCAACAAAGTGCTGCTCCGGATCCCTCTGGTCAAACCTCTCCATCAATCTCCTGGTGAACTCAGCATACGTTGTCACTGCGGGATGTCCGAGTGTAACCATCCCATGGAACCACTAATCTTGGGCCTCACCATCCAAATGTAATGTTGCCGCCTTGATGGTCTCTGCCTCTGACATCTGGTTAAGTTGGAAATAGATGTCCAGCTTCTCCACCCAAGACCTTGCCGAACTGTTTGATGAACCATCAAACGTAGGAAAGTGGAATCTACTAGCTGTGCAGTGGGTGTCTCCATCGTGATAATGCCGGTGTCCTCTGTGATGGTTGCGGGGTCTACTATCCCGCTGGAGCTGCACAAAGTCTCTGAATGAGAGAGCATCCCTGAACTCTTGCCCATAGGCCTGGTACTGTGCAAAATAATCGCCCATATGACCGCGCTCTACCTCCTACTGGGCTCCGGCCCTCGTATCTGCTCCTAGGAAAGTGGGCATGGTAGAGCGTGTAGGGGCATGTGAGGCCATCTGCTGAGTAGTATCACGCTGAGTGGCACCCTGCTTTGGAAAATGGTGAGATGTACCCGATCCCTCACCAACCTGGAAAACTCATGGGTTCTCACGCTGTCTAGCCTCTACTGCCGTGAATCTCTACCCCATCACCACAATCTGCCTCGACAGATCCTGCACTAATTTGAGGAGCATGTTCGCAAATCTCTTCCTGTCCTCATCTGCCATAGGATCCTCCTGCTTTGCGTCCACCATAGGCTCCTTCTGTTCTGCGTCCACCACAGGCTCCTCCTGTTCTGCGTCCACTACCGGAACACAGTCTCCCTCTTCGTAGGTGTTCTCCAACTTATGCCCAGCGTCTCTGTATCTCCTACCTCTATAACAGATGTAGGGCTTTTCCCCCGGTGTCATAGATTGCTAGCTCCACAGGCTGAGCCAGATCTATACTCTGATACCACTGTAATATCCCGTTTCAGAGATATTCCACAAACCCCAGAAAACTCCAACCAAATACGTACAAGAGATATAGTACCCGAGAAGCACAAAGTGATAAAAAATAATAGTGGTGCAACATATAATAATGTAAACATTAAATATAAGCAGATACTCAAGAAATGTAGAGAGAAATGCTAAGCTGTTTTATTATACTGAGTAACGGAATAAGTGCAGGAGGTGATCAGAAAGATGGCACCTCGACTTGCACAAGGCAAGTGAAGAAATACACTCAGAATAGTAAAGGAATGGCCTCTCTCTGAACTGCGTCCAAGCTGTTGGAGAACTGCCATGCTACTGCTACTATTGGAAGTCAAATGAGGATTTGGGACTGTTCCCCCCTTCAGAAAATGCTGAAACTCTGGAATCAACTTCTACTCAAGAAACCCAGAAAAACTCAGAAAGCTTTTCTGAAATAGCTGACCCCCGAAAATCGCCCCCTTGAGGATCTACACAATCCCTCAAGGCTCCGCGCTACTACTGAATAAAAACCCTCCAAACTCTGCCTGAAACTCAGCCAAAATCCTCCAATATGCAAGGGCTGATCCCTTGCTCAATCTCCCAGCTCAAATCCTCCTTAAAACCCCCAATCTGGAACTCCCACCGAAAGAACTGTGTCCCTGTCTCTCAAGACTCCCAAATGCTCAACTCCTCCACAAAGCCAAAGATCAATCCTACTGCAAAAGACCGCCGAAAACTACCTTGCTCGAGTAGGCACTCGAAGTCCCCCGGGGCTAAGGGTGAGATCTCCGAACGGAGACACTCAATGCACTAAATAGTGCTGCAGACAGGCTAAACAACTAGCGTGCTCCAAGTCGAAGTGACTAGCTCAAATGCACATAATCGAATGACAAAATGAGGAGGCTCCTCTCTCCTTTATAGCGTTGGCCTCTCTTAATCCCAAGGCTCACCTCCTCCAACGTAGCCCCTCTCTTGCCACGTGTTCCTTCCCATCTGTGTAGTCCCTCCAAGTGTTTGCATGGGCCCCATCTCTACATGGTCCTTTGGCCCCCTTGGCTCCCCTTTAAGTCACAACATTGTGCTACTATGGAGTGACTTTATTCTAAAAGTGAGTTATGTCCCCCTTTCCTCACCTTTTTATTTATAAATAGCTATAGAAGGCAAAACTGAGCAAAATCGAATATCCCAATTAGCCATGACTAATTAGGAATATTACATTGTGCAACAACACACGGGAAGAAGGAAGATCGTTAGGGGGGGTCACCCTTTTCCATTGATGTCAAAGGGGGAGAGAAATCATGAGAAGAAGATCAGAGCCATGAGAAGAAGTTGGAAGCATGAACTTAGGAGTTATAATTGCAGCCGGAGTATGTATGTTGCCATTAATGACAAAGGGGGAAATCGTTGGACGGTGTTGTCATTAATGTGAACCCTAGGGTTTGACTGGGTTTGACTGACTTGAACACTAGTCATTGATAACAAATAATAATGAATGTTTCTTAATAATTTTCTAGATTACATCAAGTTGGTAACTGAAAACCCAGGTCCTAGGTTTGGGTTCCCTAGACTGAGGAGGTACCTCGACTTTGTCGAGGGTTTTTGAAATGGAAAATTATCGAGTTTGTCTTGGAGATCCACGCCATTGGATTCTCATCTGAAAGATGTTTCCAGTGGTATGTGTGGTACACCTCGTAGTTCCTCCTGGTTTGAGAGAAAATTGAATTTGAAGCTAATGACCCCAGTTGGTGGGCTATGTCATGTCTCCATTTTTATTTTCCTCTATAGTACAACCAGGATGGGTTTCTAGCATATGTGATGGCGAGGCCGCATGAGTGGGATTATGTCGTCAGGGGTCTCAAAGGAGTTTTGAGGGATTTTTATGGGATCCGATGACATTCTCTTGGCATATACCATCATCCGCATAGTTTTCTTTTCGTTTCGTTGCATTCCAACAATTTAAAAAAAACAGAGTTATTATTGGGCTTGCTTTAATTAGCTATGCATGAGGTGGCATTTCGGGAGAAATATTTGATGGAATACCTCGGTGTAATAGTTCGTTGGAACTAGAACGAGAAGATCTACATGATGGAATACTTAGGAGTGACTTTCAGTGGCCAGAGGGAGTATGGTGGGTGATTGATAATTCTTTCCAGGTTAAAAATGACTTTAATTAGTCACTTAATTAAATTAAAAGAGGGGAAAATAATTAATTGAAGGAAAAATGGCCAAAAGTGATAGTGAAATAAAATAAAATTAAAAGTCACTTAGATGGAATCAAGGAGTTCTTAGAATAATATTAAAATAATCAAAATAAGTTGCTCCTAAAGACTTGGAGATCTATCTATGGAGTCTTTAAAAGGAGGAGGAAGAGATCATTTGGGACATCTTGGATTGGAGCATTTATCTTTGATGTGGGTGGGAGAATTCAGTTCTCTATCATAGTAGCCCTAGGACAGAAACCCTTGTGTGATTTAGTGAGAGTGGGCGAGTACCCAACTCTCTCCTTGGTGAATTCATTCAAAATTCACAGGTTGTATTCAACAGTTCATTGATCAGTTTAGCTCTATTTTTGGAGGACGGTTCAGCTTGTAGCAGATATTTGTGGGAGGTCGTTCTCTTGACCATTTCCAGTTTTTGTATCAGTTATTACATATCAATAAAATAAGGTTGAGTTTGCTGCATGTGTATCTTGTCTATTCTTCAGTTGCAGTTTATATTTCCAGTGTGTCGTTAAATTTATGGTTAAAATATGTGCAAATTGTTATTTAAATTAACGGCTTAATTTTCCGAAGAATTTTTTTGCAAAAATTATATTTGGGATATTACAGTGGTATCAGAGCTGGCTTTTCCTAGTAGCCTGGAGGGTTGCAATTTCAAGTATAGATTGTTTGAGGGTTTTAATTTTAAAGGTGCCAAATTCTATTTGTTGGAGTTATCCTTTGTTGCAGAAATTATATTTTTGCCAGAGAAAACCAGAGATCAAGTTCCTGCTAAAGAAACAAAAGTTGTTGAAGAAATCTTCAGGCCATGTTTATGACCCAGGTTCCGTTACCATCAGAGCTCATTTTGTCTGCGAATTTGTCACGTCCATAATAAACTATCGACAAATTTGAGTGGCCTAATATATTGTATGGAGGCAAATTTTATTAAAGTCAAATTATTAAAAGGGGTTGTGGTACATTATTAAAGTTTATTGAGGTATGGTTTAATTATTTTTAAATCACAAATTTCATAAAGTTTGATTGCCATGAAAATATAATATTTGAAGAGAACCGAGAGCTTTCTTTTTTGGTACCAAAGGGAAATACACAACATGTGTTATATATTTCTTCCATGCTGAAGTTTACATCTATTCTAGAGTTCGTTTATTCCACTTGCAAGCTGCAATTCTTATTGTGAGGATTCTAGGTGCCATTCCTCCATCAAATTTCCCAACATTTGTCAACAAGGAATTGAGCTCTCTCAAGGAAAATGGCCAAGCCATCTTGCACCAACATTCGAGACACAAAGGAGACCGAAATTCATTGGCCCACGGGAGTTTGATTCCTGTTCTAAAGAAAGGACGAGATCTTTTGTGTTGAATAAATGCATTGAGAAGGCCGAAATCTGGCATCAAACCCTCAGGCTGAATTTAACTTCAGAGAAAGGAGGAGATACCAACTTTGAGGATCGATTTGCTCCTTTTGGCAATAAAGGAAATTCGCACCAGTGAGATTAAACTTGGGGGGCCGAGTTTTTACCTTGGTTCCAGATTGAATGCCAAAACCCTATAGTTGGTGGGTCCTTTCTTTAAGCAACTTTGTTAGCAAGGCCGAGTTCATGGGATCGAATTTGTGCATAGTTTAGGAGGATGACTTGTTTATGACCCTCACCCTAACATTAGTGGGCCACATTCTAGTTCTGAAGCAGGCCATTCTCATTACTCATATTCAGTGCTGTTCATAGAGGTCAAATTATTGGAGGCACTGTTGGAAGAGTATTTTCTGATGCTTGTAGCAGCCTTATCATTGAAGGTCGAATTGATAAAACACTTATAGAAGCTTATTCAAAGGGGGAACAAATTGGTATGAAATAGTAGCAACTTCTTAGAGGGAGATGTGTTGGTTTTCGAACTGTTGATTCAGGTGTATTCAAGACAAATGGCACTGTAATCCTATGATATTTGTTCCAATTTACATGCAGAATTGTTTGACAAATTATCTGTGCTATATGTGGGTCACAATAATACCAAAAGCAGAGGTGAGGAAGCCTTATTTATCAGTCTTGAGCCTAAGCAACACTTCTGCTAGCTGTGCATGCTACTAGTGCTTCATAGTGGACAAATTCACACAGGAGCATTGGGAAACAACTATCTAGACACATTGAAATCTGCCCTACACCTTGCTGTCAGGTTCTGCCCATTCATTGTGTCTGTAGTCTCTGCTTTTAAATTTACTGCAGTATTATTTACATTCTTGGGTATGTCATTCTGGAACATTCTTACAACAATAAAATTCGCTGAACATATATAGAGACAATAAAATGAAGAAAACTCGCTTACAACACATTTACCATCTAATTGTTTGACAAACCAACACACCAAGAAAACTTTTGGCAAATAAGAGTATTTCTACAAGGGAATTTTACCCTGTTTTTTTGTCATAAGCCTTATAATAACCATATGTTGCCATCATAAAATGAGAAGCCATCGTGAGTATTGCAGAGGGTATGTCCATGGCTGAATAGGTTGCTAGGGGTTGTATGCATCTTGTCACAAAAGGAGTGCTTGTGCTGTGAAAGGTCTTTGTATTGAGTTAGCTACTATGTACTTCTGCTGAGCTGTCAGTCAAAGTTATGCATAAAACTATTTGCTATACTTGTCACCACTAAGCCAAACATGGATGAAACCTTCATAAACTCCCTTAATAAACTAGTAGCAGCAATCAACAAAACCCTTTCCAAGGGGATACTTTCTATGCTACAACAAGAGCAGCCACAAAAGGAACATGAGTTGGGATACAAAATCTTTACACTTAGGACAGATTGAGATTCATGGGGTTTTCAGTAAAATCCTTTCTCAAATTGGAAAAAATTGCTTCACTTCTCTCCAATGTGGATCAGTCGGATGGGAGAAGCTTGATCTGGGCTCCAAAACCAACCTAAAAGTGACCTCCTAAGGAAAAATCAAGAAATTAATAAAAATTGCCATGTAGACAAATTTTTAACATTATTTTACTTTTATCTATGTTCTACAATATTTATTAGCATGAGATTTAATATAAAAAAATTAATATGTCATTTCTAATTTTTTACTTTTATCAAAATCCCTCAATATATGGCACTTTTATTAAAATAATTGTCTATATGTATTTTATATTTA
>APFE031141447.1:225132-245365 GCA_000404065.3 Pinus taeda
TTTAAACTATTTTATATTTAACTATTTCTTTGTGTCTTTTTGGACATGGTTATTAATGGTCAAATGGGCCCCCATTTTTAATTTATATTTTTTCACTAATATCAAGATTTACATTGCATTAATATTTTTTTTTTAATTTTCTAATTCATATGGGTAAGGTAGGTAAATAATATTAATAAAATATTTCACGGATACCCAAATTTAACAATTTAAAATTATTTAGGACATGTACTTCTTTTTAAATTTAAAGGATTTTGATTGGTTTACATATTATGACCTAGAAATTACGTGAAAATTTTATGGGCACTTTTAGGGTGAAATTTCCTCTAATGGCTTGCCTTAGTACAACCCAAGTATTTGGAGCACCCTTGTATAGGATTCAAACTTCCAGTTTGTTAATTTTAGGTATGTTCTATGCTAGAGCAATTTATTTAAATTTTCACAGTTAGCAATCACATCAGCATTAAGATAAATTGCAGTTAGAACATAAATATAAATCGCAGAAGACAAGCCAAGACAAGAGGACACAAGATGTGGCGCCAGCGAGGGACAAACCCCACAATGTGGGGAAACCCTTGATCAATTCTTCTTTTATGTTCTTTAAAGTTCAGCAGAGAAAGTGAGAGAGATAGTACATTTACAATAGAAGTCAACACTTTGACTTTTGATATCTACAGAGATCAGTTGAAGACATATTGCTTCAACTGATTCTCTAAGGTGACTCCTTCACCTATCACAGTACTGCATCTCGTCCATTTGCCGCACCTTACCGTGTAGCACCATGTTGCCTCATCACAGTGCTGGACCTAGATGACTGAGCTGCTCTCATCTTCATGCTGCTCATCATGCTGCATCTTCCATGGTCTCATTCATCATCAAGCTGCCCATGCTTATGATTATATTCATCATGATGCTGTCCATGCTCCATGTTTCATTGTGCTGCCCATGCACATGATTTCATACATCATGCTGCCCATATACATCATTATAATTTCACTGTGATTGGGCTGCTACAGCATCCTCATCACACCTCCTAGGTTAGGTTCCAGATTACTCCTAGTTGGACTGCGGGTGAGGGCTCTTTAAGAACAGCGGATCAGGCCTGTGGAGGACACTTAGGACTGCGGATATGATGCATATAGAGCTCTCCTTGACTGCGTTCAACATGTCTCTATAACTGTGTTTGTATTCCTTGAATATTGTGCATAAAGTCTCCCTCTATTAACTGCGTAAGGTCTCCACACTGCATACATATTTCTGCGTATGTGTCTCTATTACCAGCGTACTGATTTGCGTATTAGGGCACTATTACCAGTGTACTGATCTGCATATTAGGGCACTATTACCAGCGTATATATGTATGTTTGTATTGCGACTGATCTGCGTATTAGGGCACTATTATCAGCGTATATATGTCTCCATTCACTGTGGATAAGGTGTCCATATTTACCTGCATATATCCTCATCATGAACAACGTGTATTGATCTCTATTGCTGTGTATATATATCGCCATTGCTGCGTATATGTATCTCCATTGCCTGCGTATATGTATTGTCTTTGCCTGCATGTACACTTCTCCATCTAGGATTTCTTCCATAACGAACAGTGTATAAGTCTCATATGTCTCTATTATGAACAGTGTATAAGTCTCATATGTCTCTATTATGAACAACGTATAAGTCTCCTTGATCTGCATTGGATTAGGGCATCATTTTAGGGCATCCTTCATCTACGTTGGATTAGGGCATCATTTTAGGGCATCCTTCATTAGTGTATCTCTTTCTCCAAAAACCCAAGACGTGGAGAGGAGATCCCATAACGAATGTGTGTCAAATGACTTCAAGTCTTCTCTTATTTATACTAAAAACGTAGGTGATGAATGGAGATGACTATTGGGCTTTTGAACCTACATAAGATGCTGGCCGACTTGATAATTAGTCTTATAATACAAATAAATTCATAACTTCATAAATACTTATTGGAATCGGATGATCTTTAGATCAATCCTACACCTCTTGACAAGAGGGATCCAATAAAAATATCAGCTGCCACAAATAAGCTGACCCATATGGAGTTTGGCCCTAGTTGCCAATTTTAACACAATTGCCTCGTCTTAGTAGTATCATGATGCTGACCACACCTATACCTCCTTATAGTGATGACATAATGAGGAGAGTCTTCAGACTGATAGTAGAGACCTTTCAAGATTTATAAAAGTGAGGGTCCTACCTTTGGATTGAAGCTTGAGATTCTAGAGGTCATGCCCTTGGTTAGATCTTATGACATCATGTTTGATCTGGAGTGTGATGACTTGATTCTAAAATCTTCCAACACTTGTTCAACATTAAAAGACATAATCCTGACACAGCCAAACAAACATGCAGTCCATTTTATCTTCATGTATGGGAAACCATGTGGCCATTTGCATGGAGTTGCAGATCAGGTTGTTGGCCATTTGGAGGAGAGAACAATTGGTCTCACCTGTTGCTTATGAACAATTGGTCTCTGCTTGAGTGGACTTGCCAACCAGCTCATCAAATGTTGGGAACTTGTTATTGTTTCTTATAGTAGTAATGAATGTCTCCCAAATTGGAGGAAGACCTTGAAGTGCAACAAGTACCAACTCTGTATCTGACATAGATTCTCTAGCAGTCCGCAACTGATCCTTTAGTTGGGATATCCTCATGAAGTATGACTGCACAATCTCTCCCTTGTTCATTTTGATGTTCTTGAGTTGATTTTTCAAGTAGAGAATATGATTCAAATTGTTGACCTCATACATCCCAACTAAATTATCATAAATTTCTTTGGACTTCTTCAACGTAGAAATATAAGTAAGCAATTGATCTCTCAAAGGCTCAATAATTATTTTCTTGGCTTTGATCTCACCTTTCTTGTACTTGGCCTTGATAGTAGTAGAAGCATTTTCTGGAGGCTCAGGTACCTTTCCTTGCACATATTCCAAGATATCATTCTCATCCAAGGTCACTTCCACCCTGATCTTCCAAGCAGCAAAATTTGACGAGTCATTCAACTTCTCTCCCTCCTTAAAGTATGAGGTAGACATCTTGACAAAGTCAAATAGGCCTCTTCAAATTTCCCCAATGGTGATTGCTTGTCTCTTGTCTCCTTGGGCTTGTCTTCACCTCAACTCTGATTCAATGTTAATTTTTCAGTGTTCTATGCTTAGCACAATCACTTATGAAAATTCTTCTTCAATTAGTAATCACTTTATCTAATAAATTCAATCTTCCAATGATAGTAAAAAATTCTAGATAGAACAGTAAACCAATGCACAATAGAAGACAACCATGAAAAAGAACAAGACAGACACAAGATTTGGTCAAAGACCAGGGAATAACCCCACAAGGGGGAAAACCCTTTCTAAATTCTTCTTCTATTAGATTGTCATCAAATGTTTAGCAAAGAGATATAATGTTCAATTTCATTTGCAGTGAGTCAAAGGGTCAAGACCTTGACTAACCAAGTCAACAATCAATATCCAATCCAATGATGAGCTCAAAAGTCAAATCTGCAATTTTGATCAAAGTTAATAGTAGCAGTAGCAACGTTAAACAGTGAACGATCAACAATCAAACCACCTCCAAATCAGCTCAGTCAACAATCAAAAGATGGAGTCTTCTTTGTTGGTCAAAGTCTAGTCAAAATAGTCAACAAAGTCCCCACAAAAATAAGTCAAAGTCAACTTGTTGACCTGTGGAAACCCTAGTTGCAAGATTACGCTCAAGACTGGTCAAATAGACTAGAAAAGTTCGGTCAAACTATCCTTGAACTTGACCTCCCAAAACAGATCTAAATCCAGTCAAACCAAGTCAAAACATGCCAAGTCAACGCTGGTCAAAGATGCCAAAACATAATTCAAACTCGGTCAACAAAATTTCCTCTCCTCCTCACACGTGTGAGACCAAACCCTGCAATTTCATACTTGTATGAACCAATTAGATAAAGAGAGATGTGTGTGATGATGCTCCAAAGTGATGTGACATGTGGTCTATTTATATGTGTCTTTGGAGGTCGAATTAGCTTGTCCAGGCCGACTTGTACTTTTATGCACATGTGGGTTTCTCATCAAAAATAATATTTTTCCTTGATCAAATTAAATTCTTCCAAAGGCTCGTAGGGGCTTCTCTAGATGATAAGGCTTCCCAATGGAGGGAATTTGTCCCTGAGCTGCCAAATTAATAGTCACAACCATACTATGTCAATGCCATATCAAGGGTCACTGTCATCGAGAGTCATGTAGACATACTATTATCACTGTCATCAAGTGTGTGTTATCACTATCATGTCTCATTGTCATTAGGTTACAACCATGTACATATGCATCAAGGTCACACAATCATGCATAAAGATCATTGTTTTCAAGAGTAGTGTCTCGCTGTCATATTAATCAATGTCTCACGTCAAAGTCACTATCCATATATTACTATAATATGTAGCAGAGATTGTTATCAAAACACAACCCTAGTAACATAGAAATCATTGCTCAAATTAAGATCAAGCCACAAAGTATAGTGTGAGCCATGCCACAAAATATAGTGTGAGCAATACCATAGAGAAATAGAGTGAGCCATGCCACAGAGAAATATAATGAGCCATGCCATAGAGAAATAGAGCAAGCCATGCCATAGAGAAATAGAACGAGCCATGCCACAAAGAAATATAATGAGCCATGCCATAGAGAAAAAGAGCGAGCCACAAAGACAATACGAACTACTGTAATAGTGAGCCACAGAGACAATACGAACCACTAAATAGCGAGCCACAAAGGCAATACAAACTATTGTAATAGCGAGCCACAGAGACAATACGAACCACTGTAATAGCGAACCATAGAGACAATACAAACCACTATAATAGCGAACCATAGAGACAATACAAACCACTATAATAGATCAGATCATCTCTCAAAGATGCGAGCTTGGTGTTATCCAAAATGAGCCACAAAGATTGGCTATTTATAGTTGATCCTTTGAGCGAAGGGTCACCACCTTTGGGTAGGCCGACTTAAATCATTATGAGGCCGACTTGACTTTGTATGAACGTGACCCTTTTAATTTTGTCTTTGATTATATTTATCAAGTGCTCGATGATTGCTTTCCCAAGAAAAGATTTGTCATGACATATAATAATAGGATGAGTGTCAACCACATTACCAACAATATTTCTCATTAACCAATTTTGAATTTTCTTAGGGGCAAGATGGGCTTTCCTTGGGGTAGATGGGTTCTTATGGGAAATTTGTCCCATAGCTGCCCCAATTTTCAACACTCCCTCTCAGCTAGGGAGGAATTTCCATCTATATCTTAAATCTCATCGTAGATGTCTCATAATTGTTGCATCATGTCTCATCTTGTCTCATCTCATCTTATCTCGTCTCATATAAAAAGAATAATCCACAACCAATGGTAGGGGAGATCGGTTTACCATAAGGATAAAGATCCTCCAAACTCTACTAGACTCCAGGTCAGGTTCCATGACCTTCATCTCAATGAAACAAATGATGTCTCGATCTAAAGAAGAATCATCATAGGGGAGATAAATCTCCAACCTTATTACCATGCATCCTGGACTTAGGGAGATCTCGTCTCATCTCGTCTCAAGATTTCCCGATGTAAAGAAGAAGAATGATCCACTTAGTCAAGTCCCAGACTTGACAGTAGGGGGGGATACCACTTGCCACAATTGGCAAAGATCAGACTCACTCTACAATGACAATAGGGGAGATACCACTTACCATTTACGGTCTGGATCAGACACATCCTATTGTTCGTTGATCTTCCCATATTGATCCTTAAGAATCAAGTGGTAGAACACCTGCATCCACTAACTTGGGGGAGATACCACTTATCATGAGAGGTAGGGATCAGACACATCCCAAGTCACTTGGGGGAGATACCACTTACCATGAGTGATAAGGATCAAACACATCCCAAGTCTCGTCACCCATTGGTCAGATGGGTGGCAATCCCAACAAGCCAAACTTATGGGTAGGATGCATACAGGGGTATACTCCACAGTAGGGGAGATACCACTTACCATGGTAAGGATCAGACACATTCTACTGTGACGATAGGAGAGATACCACTTAATGTGAAAGGTAAGGATTAGACACATCCTATTGTTCATGAGTTCCCTCAACCCCAGGACATCCTCGACTCAATTGCCACCCCTGGAACTCAACAATGGGGGAAGAGCGTAGCTTAGTGTTCTCAAACAATTGTGACCCCTTCCTTGAAGGGTCACATCCACCAGTCCAAGCTGCTCTCTGAAGACCGAGAACTTCCCTTTCAACAAAGGCTTGGTAAGAATGTCAGCTATCTTCTCATCAATCAAGATGTGTTGGAGCTTAACAAATCCTCTTTGCACCATCTCCCAGATACAATGATATTTGATCTCAATGTGCTTGGACCTCGTGTAAAACGTGATTCACTGAAAGTCAGATCCCACTCTGTTGGGAATCACGATTGTCGTTAGACCAAATCCCTGGAGGTGTTAGTCAACAATTGCATCACTAGAGATAAGGATCCATGAGAGGAGGTTAGTCTGTGTCGCGAAACGCACGGGGAGCGTTGGTTTATCTAATGTCAAACAATCTCCCCACCAATGTGAGTCGGGTGTGTATCGAACTCGTGACCTATGCTCTGATACCACTTGTTGGGAATCACGATTTCCGTTAGACCAAAACCTGCAGGTGTTAGTCAACGATCTTATTGCCAGAGATAAGGATCCACGAGAGGCGGTTAGTCCATGTTGCGAAACACATGGGGAGCGTTGGTTTATCCAATGTCCAACACACTCTTGTTGTCGTGGTATACCACAGTCGTATCCAATGCCTGCTCAAAAAACTCTCGAAAGAGATTCCTTAACCACACCGCCATGGAGCTAGCCATGCTAGCAACAATGTACTCTGCCTCGGCCATACTAAGGGAAACAAACTTTTGCTTCTTGCTCATCCAAGATATCATGGTAGACCCTAGGCTAAAACAACACCCTAATCTGCTTTTCCTATCAACAACATTTCCGACCCAATTAACAATAGTGTATCCATGAAGTCTCAAAATCTTGACAGTGTATCTCAATCCATGAATGACTGCATCATCTAGGTATCTCAATACCAACTTTGCAGCATCAACATACATGTCCAGGCTCTATTGGGCTCAAAGAACATGCTACAAAGAAAGGATCCATCAAGTTGTCGCCTCCTTGTGGGATCCAACAAATTTGTATCTGAAGAGGAGTCTCTCTCAACTCCTTCATTGTAATCCATCATGTCGAGTTTTTGACATCATACTTTTTGTGACAAGGAAGTCCTCATCATTGGATACCGTCAGAAATAAATTGTTAGCATATATAAAACCAATCATTGAAGACATACTTTCAACCTTGAAGAGGTTGGAGTCCACATCAGATAATCATTAATCCAATCATGCCAAGCCCAGGGGACTTGCTTGAGTCCATATGTGGCTTTCTTCAATCTATAATCATGAGTCTCTTTCTCAAGTGCCTTAAAGCTCTAACATAGCTCTAAGTATGCTTCTTCCTTAAGTACATCATGGAGGAAGCCAACTTCACATCATCTGATAATAGTGCACCAGGCAACAGGTGCTAGGATCCCATCACAACCCTCTCCTTCTGAGAGCATATTACTGTTGATCTTAATATGCGGAGGCATTTGACACTATTTTATTTTATGATCTGGAATGGTCCCTGCATGGACATATTGCTTCTCATCTTCTCCTTATCTCATAATATCTCATCGTTACATGACAATTTGCTCCCTCTAGATAGGAAGCTTCATAGACATCAAACTGGAAGATTGCAATCCTTTCTTTGAGATTTGGGCTCTTGTCCCTTGCCACTCTAATAACGGGTTGTCTCTACATCCTCGTCAATCTCGATATTGAGGACTAGGTCCTTATATCCATCCGATGTACCTGTTGACCCCAGAACATAATGAAAGTATACCTGATAATAAGGTAACACTATATTTTTTCTTCTCTAGATATGAGAGCGGCTCCATTTTTCCTGCACCAACTTCCTCTTGGAGTTTACTCTTCCTACGCCATCATCTTCTTGGAGTTTAATCTTCCTGCACTAGCTCCCTCTTGGAGCTTACTCTTCCTGCACTATTTTGCATCCTAATGATCCTCATGATCTACTTTCCTTGATCACATCCTCATCGAAGAAGTTAGTGAAAGCAGCAATTCAAATATTCATGCAGAAAAAATAAACAATAGTCTAAAACGATAAATCTAAATAAGAGCAGAAAATAACATAAGTCTTGAAAGTACTTATCTTTCATGAGGATTGTAGGAAGCTATGTGCTTCCTCTTGATCTTGCCTCCATGAGTCACCACAGTCTATCAACCATATCTCAATTTTGTCTTTAGAAGAAATGCAACCTCTTGAGCACCACCTGTATTCTCATTCCAAATCCTTCCAAGCATGGCTATTGATGTACAAGATGATCATTGGATCTGCGTCATACCATCTCCTATTGGGAGACTAGCCCATCTACAGTTACACTTCATTTGTCATAGATACTTGAATAACTCAATGGTTTTTCATTGATCACATCATATGATAATGAAATTCTGAATCATACTAGGGTTCTAATGTTATAGAACCTAAGCCTTTTTTTTCATATCTAAGGCCAATCCTGGGGTTTCTCTCAAACCCCAAACTTTAATTTGTAACAATAAGGGCTCCCTAGGGTTTCCTTCAAACCATTCTTTTAGGTCTCTACCATCTTCATCCCTTTCACTCTGCTTGCTCAAGAAATCCATCATAGGTGTCTACGGGGGTGATCTCAATGACTTTTCTTCAGCCCAACTTTGAAACCATGTTAAATTTTAGGGCTAGATTGTTCTCTGTTGTAGATAATTGCAATTTTTAAAATTTTCAACATTATTTTCACCCCATAACATCATATCATCATTAACAATTATGTGGAGAGAACAATAACATCAAAAATGCAGTAGAATAGTAAGGAACAACAAAAGAAAAACATACACAAGAGACACCAGGATTTTTGGTCGGAGACCAAAGCAAAGCCCCACAAGGGGGAAAAACCATAAATCAATTCTTCTTCTTCTATTAGATATTCATCAATGTTCAGTTGAGATACAAAGTACAATAATCATGAGACATAAATCTTTTATCATCCAACACATTAGTCCTACTAAAACAATCCAGCAACAAGCAGGTCTCCATATCACTTTGTCATAGGAACACAATATACATTATTATCACTATCATAGATCATTGCACACTTCAATGTCATCTCATCATCATAGAGTCAACCGTACATTAGAGTCACTCTGTCGTACATCAAAGGTCACTGCCATGTCAAGGTCGGTACCATACATCAGAGATCGCTGCCATGTAGATCTCTGTCACATATTAAAGGTATTGTCATATAGATACCTGTCACATCCAGAGTACTATTGTGAAGATCAAGGTCACATACCAAAGGCACTTTCATATACATTGAGTACACTGTTATATATATTGAGGTTACTGCCATACCAAAGGTCACAACCGTACTATGTCACTATCATATCAAGGGTCATTGTCATCGAGAGTCCTATAGACATATTGTTATCACTATCATCAAGTGTGTGTGATCACGAGTATGTTATCAAGAGTGTGTTGTCATTTCCATGTCTCATTGTCATTAGGTTACGACCATATATATATGCATCAAGGTCACACAGTCATGCATCAAGGTCATTGTTGTCAAGGGTACTGTCTCACTGTCATATAAGTCACTGTTTCAAGGTCACTATCCATACATCACTGTAATAGGTATCAAACATTGCTATCAAAACGCAGCCCAAGTAACATAGGAATCATTGCTCAAATTAAGATCGAGCCACAGAGTATAGTGCGAGCCATGCCACAAAGAGATAGAGTGATCCATGCCAAAGATAAACTGAGCGAGCCATGCCACAGAGAAATATAACGAGCCACACCATAGAGAAATAGAGCGAGCCATGCCATAGAGAAATAGAGTGAGCCATGCCACATAGAAATAGAGTGAGCCATAGAGACAATACAAACTACTGTAATAGCAAGCCACAAAGACAATACAAATCACTTTAATAGCGAGCCACAAAGACAATACAAACCATTGTAATAGATTAGATCATATCTCAAAGATGTGAGCTTGTTTTTATCCAAAATGAGCCACAACAATTGGCTATTTATAGTTGATCCTTTGAGTGAAAGGTCACCACCTTTGGGTAGGCTGACTTAAACCATTATGAGTCCGACTTGAACTTTGTATGAACATGACCCTTTTAATTTTGTCTTTGATTATATTTTATCAAGTGCTCGATGATTGCTTGCCCAACAAAAGATTTGTCACGACATATAATAATAGGAGCGTTAACCACAAATTTACCAATAATATTTCTCATTAACCAATTTCAAATTATCTTTGGAGCAAGATGGGCTTTCCTTGGGGTAGATGGGTTCCTATGGGAAATAAATCCCATAGCTGCCCCAATTTTCAACAAATCTCAAACCCTAGCATAAGCTAGTTTATTTTCTCTTTTTGTTTGTACTTAGAATCACAACAAAGAAACCTTATACTAGTTTGTATCCTAGACTCTATATGCCCTAGATTGAGAAGGCACTAGTCTATCTTGCTTTTGGCACTCTTCAAAAGTACAAAAATCGTTTTTCTTTGTAGCCTATGATAAACTAGGGTTAAATTGCAGCAAAATCTTGTATTTTTAGCATTTAATGACTTCTTAATGTACGCCATAGGATTATATTTTGTTTAAAAGTGCATTAGAGAAGCTAAATTGAAGTTTTCCATGCATTTGTTAGCCATTTTATAGGATTGATGTCAAGTTTTATTTTCTGTTATATGCTATATTAACCTTCAAATTTGTTGTAATTTTGTCATTAGTTTACTCTCAAATTTAACCTCATTTCACATACATTTTACACAATTTTAATGGCTAAATTTTCTTCTCTTTTAAACAATTGTTTTGCTGCAATTTGATGGCCTAAAACCCTAGTTTATAGATTTAGTATGTTCAGGTTACCTATTTGAGTCTCCTTAGGCTAACCCTAGCCTTTATATTGACCCATAGATCCCTTGAACCCAAATCTTGAATATACTCCGTCATCCACCACAAACCCTAGTTTGTCATACCTTTATCTATTGGACTTTTGTTGTAGGATCCTTTGGGGCACTTAGCTTAAGATCTTTGCGTTACTTGATCTCAAAGCCCTACTAGGGAAGCCACCCTTGTTTTCATCGTGTCCTTCACTAAAAGAGGGGAGTAGTCACTGAGGTGACAATGATAACACATTCAAGTGTTGCACATTGTTTAGGTCACCTAGTGAAGCTTTGCACTAGTCTACTAGATTTTGTTGTAACAGGGTCTTTTAAAGCTATTTTGAATTTTCTTGCTAGTACTCGTCAATGTAGCTATTGCAACCTATCTTTCTTCTAGTTTCATTTCCTCATTCCCATCTGAATCATCTTCAACATCAGAAATCAAGTGTAGCTAGACTAGGGTGATTTCTCTTTGGTAACTACTTGTGATGTTCTTTTACTTAACTTGATGTACTTGTAGTTAACTTCTTATCTTGATTATTATAGTGTTCTTTTATCATCAAACAACTACCAAACAATGAAGATCAATGAAACAAGAGGACACAAGATATAGGTTGCTAGCCAGGGCCAAAACCTTTCCTCTTGAGAGGAAACCACACAAGAATTCTTCTCTTCTTATAGAATCTTCAAATGATGAATTCCAAGAACTAAGACCCTTGACAAAAACCCCTCCAAGACCAAGTTAGCTTCTCCTTTGATGAACCTTCTCTTCCACAAAGTCAACCCAAGTCAAACTATCTTCACACTTTAGATTTCGGTCGCTGCTTCAGTTTTTCGGTTACTACTTCAAGTTTGCATGTTTTGTCCCTCCTGCAATCTTTGTAATTTCGCATGTGTGAGTGGTTTAGGGCAGAATTATGTTCCTTTTATCCTTTGCTTGGCGTGATCCTCTTCGCTAGGTAACTCAGCTTGCAAACTGATCTTCTTGACACTTTATTTTGGCTCCTTTGATGTGACTGCAATTTGGTCTCATTGCAACTAGAAAATTTCCTAATTATCTTGGGATGTGTGGTAGGAATAGCCCAAAAAAATCCTCTAGAACTTCGGTCTTATCTTTTCTTTCTTCTCCTCTTCTTCGCTCTTCTTCTAGATCTCTTCCTTGTTTTTCAACGAGTTTCTTGGATTAGCTATAAATGAGGTCAAGTGCTTCTAATATATAGGCTTCTAGAGAGCCCTAAATATGCTGACTTGACATCTCTTGTAGGCCGACTTGATCTTAGAGGGTATTTGTGACACATAAGTTTCTTTGACTTGATACATGATGCCCAATAGAGTCTTTACATATTACAATGACTCTTTTGACTTCTAGACCTTATGGCAAAGCCCTAGAAGCACTCAATGGGTGCTTGACCTATAAATAAAATGACATTGAGCATGAAACCCATGCTACAAAATAATAATAATAAATTTTCTCTATTTACATCAAATACATAAAATCAAGATTACATTGGACATTACACAGATCGAACCTAGTTACATACTTCAACACTCCCTCTTAATTAGCGAGGTATTCATAATACATACATTGTACATGGACATTCTCATATTAAAGAATGCTCATAAGAAGAGTCGGATTGGTAAGCCATCTCATAAGCTATTTTATCAACTTATATTAGTGCATTTCATCATATCAACCAACATTGTCACATAGCAAGGCCTTGACTAAGAACTCTTATCTCTCCACAAGATTAGAGCACAATGCTGGGTAGACCAATGATTTATAGACACCTTCATCATTGTCTCTCAAGGCACATACCCCATCTGAATGTTCAAGGTATGTCCTTCTAGTACCATTCCCATCTTGGATTTACACATCCTCATGGAATTTCCTCTTCGACTACTCTTTCCTATTGGATGCCCTACCTCATCCTCAAAGAGTATCAAAATTTATATGCCAATCCTCCATTCTTTCTTCATAACATGAAGACAAGAATGATGTGTCTATCTCTCCCTCTCAACTAGGGAGGATCTACTTATTCCTATAAAAGGAATATACCCAAGCTCCCTCTTAACTAAGGACTTGCCCAAGCTCCCTCTTGTTGAGAAACCTTGGGGCAGCTAGATTAGGTGATTTCTCTTGCTTTAATAACTGCTTGTGATGTGTTTTTACTTAACTTGATATGCTTGTGGTTATCTTCTTCTTATCTTGATTATTATAGTGTTCTTTTATTATCAAACAACTACCAAACAATGAAGATCAATGAGACAAGAGGTCATGAAGTGTAGGCTGCAAGCCAGGGCTAAAACCTCTCCTCTTGAGAGGAAAACCCACAAGAATTCTTCTCTTCTTATAGAATGATCAGATGACGAATTCCAAGACCTATGACCCTTGACAAAGATCTCTCCAAGATAAAGTCAACTTCTCCTTTTTGATGAGCTTGAAATTCACCAAGTCAACCCATGTCAACACTACTTCAACCCTTCTGATTTTGGCCTTACTTCAGAATTTCGGTCATTGCAACAAGTATGTAATTTTCAGCCCCTATATACTCACTGTAATTTCGCACATGTGACTTGTTTTAGGGCAGAATTTGAACCTTTTTCTCCTTCGCGTGGGTTGCTTCCACTTCCTTAGAAACGCGTCTTCTTTCCTTGCTTTCTTGACTCCAAACTTCAGCCAAACTTTGGCATGTATGAAATCTGATCTTACTACAAGAATGATGATGCCCTAGATCTCGCATGCGTAGGAAAATATAGCCCAAAATAGTCCTTCAGAATTCAGTTTCGTTTTCTCCTTTTAGTATTTTTCTTCGCTCACCTTGGGTTGTGTTATATTCTTTCCACATAGTTAACAAGGGGTTTGAGGGGTACCCGTAACCCCACTTTATGGGGTCCAGGGCAGTGCCCCGGAAAATTTTGGTTTTGGACCTTATGTTAGGTTGGGCGGACCCACCTATGGTTTTGTGCATGATTTTCGCACATGTTTTTTGGACGCGATGGTTTTCGGTCCATGGTTTTGATACATGATGCCCAATAGGGTCTTTACATATTACAATGACTCAATTGACTTCTTGACTCAATGAAAAATCCTAGAAGCACTCAACGGGTGCTCGACCTATAAATAAAATAACCTTGAGCATGAAACCCATGCTAAAAAATAATAATAATAATTTCTTTTTCTCTTTTCTTCAAATACATAAAATCATGATTACAATAGACATTACGAAGACCGAACCTAGTTAGACATTTCAACACCTCTAAACTAGGGACTTGTTACCCAACAACAATTATCTGCTCTTCGATGGAGATCATGGTACTATAAGTTGCTTGTAGAGCTCCTCCTTTATGTGTCATCATGGCATGAATGAACTTCAACTTCATGGAGCCATCGTCTGTCAGAACGTCTTCGTAGGGCATCGACCATATTCTCCATCACTTCCCTTCAACTAAACCTAGTGTTGAACCAACAGCCATGTCATCCTTTTCTACATTGGGAAGTGACCTTCTTAGTCATAATATGGCTATCATAGCCACCTTTTCCAATTCATGTTTCTTTCAAGATCTACCATCCAATCTTAGTTATAGTTGAACTTCTACAACCTTCTTTCGGTAGCCCTGTTACAACCAAACTAGATCCTTTCTTTCAAAAATAAAATATGAACATCCAATCGACATTACCTCTTTATGAAGACTTTTCGTCTTGACATCTGGTTCTAGCAACATCAACATCCTTTCACATAATGTATGAATCCATCTCCAAAACATACATTACCAAGTTTCTCCTTCTCCAACATAGATATCAGGGTCTTCATACCTACTTCATGTAGATATCATATGTAATCCTTCTTGTTAACCAATGTTGATTACTTATCTTATCTTACGTGACTATAGATACATCTTTCACGAACTCTTATTTCACCTTCTTCACATATTTCTTTCTCAAGATCTTCTATACATAGTTCCTTCATCAAAGGAACCATGGATACCTCATATTTTTTATGAGGTTATTTTATGTAGATTTCATCTTGTCAATATGTACAAGAGTTTAAGGCACATTGTCTACATGCCTTCATGCATCATTCTAATGAAAGAGTTTCTTCTTATTTCATCATGCTTATGAGATAGAGTATTCAAACATTCTATTTGCAAACATATGATGGCATGACTTTATCTATCTATTACCAAATATATACATACCTCTTCCTTCATGTGTTTGTGGGCGTTTAGATATGAATCATGCAATTCACCCGATTCCACATTAATTGTCAACCCAGGGCTCTATGAGTTATTTCAAGGCTATCATGCAAAGTATATGCAGGCCACAATTTCCCTACCCAAAATTGAACATCCAATTATAATCTGAACAATGTGTAAGAACAAGCAATAACTGTAACAACAATAAGAGTAAAAACGAGTAATAACTGTAACAACAATAAGATTAACAACGAGTAATAGCTGTAACAACAAGTTACCACTCACAACAACACACTGATAATCATTCACAACAATCAAAATCTCAACATAAATGAACCTATGCACACATCTATTCCAGCACCACTTGGTCAGGACAGTGGGCCCAACTCCCTGATCAGGATTGTGGCAAGATCAAAAAGTCACGAAATGCTCAGAAGATCAGAATTTCATTAATCAAAAGGGTATTACAACGTATGTTGTTACAAGCTCAAAGTTAACATAATTCTCTGCGATCTTAACTCTCGGCTTTCACAGCCCCGTAACTCTACTTATACAATTTGTTAATACTAACATCTCCTAGAATTACGATAGTTGTCTGCCTACAATTACATAGTGGTTTCCAAAGCAAAACAAAATATAAATATAGTAGTGCGTTGATTGAGAGGCTGATTTACCGTTGTAGTTGATGTCCCAGGATAACATTGCTAGCTTGATGGTCACCATTCGTTAAATCCTGCTCATTCTTCCCCCAAATCTGTAAGAATTATCGAATTAGCAAGCCACTTAGGCAACAATCCCCTATGACTATGCTTTATTGATTAATGATTCATAACGACATGACAAGAGGTATACCTATGCGGTTTAGAATGTAAATTGACCAACAATGGTGTAAAATGGATACAAGAAACAGGGTAAAAAGGTGGGTAAAAACATGCAAATTCAGCCACCAACATCTCCCCCCAACTAGTCTTTCTGCATGTTCTCATGCAACTCGTTGCCTGCGCAGATCTGGGTTGGAGTTGCAGTGATCAGCATGAAGTTGTGCGAGATCATACTTTGTAGCCATTTCTGTTCTCGGAGGCTTATACCCATCTATCTGGAGGACTTCCTTCCACCAATCCTCACCTACCACATATGCTGGGGTATACTGATTGGCTGGCAGCCAGATAATGGGGAACCGAAACTTGAAACCCATCCATTGGACCCCACGAAGCTGCATGCATGCAATATACCGAGGTACTTTATTTAAAGCCTGAGAAAAGTTGGGGGCCTCCAAAGGCTCATGTATCCTGATGGCTAATGACGATAGCGTCCACCGTTTCTGGTAGCTGTCCTGGGCCTGCTCCTGACAAGTAAAAATTTGTTTTGTGCACATGTCAATGCACCATTTCCGGGTTGCTAGCATCTGTCCTTTCCATCCTTCGATCTCCAAGAAGGTTTGGTGTCTGTTATAGACATTCACAGATTGACAATTCTCCATCGGAAGGACAGGTGGTCTGTTTGCTTGATTTTCTTCGAATGTGTCGAAGGCCTTCTTCCACTTAACTTGATTAACTGTGTAGGAGGTAAAGGCTCTCAACTGAATATCTCCCACGTATGGCACCGAGTTGAATGATTGATCATTGCCCAGAAAGTAATCATGCATATAGAGTTTGCACATCAGGTGTTGGTTCAGGGTATTGTGACTCCTCAAGATACAAAAAAAACTCTATTGAGTCTTCTATTACATGGTTGATTTCCTGATGAATGCTTTCTAAACAAAAGAATAAATACTGTTCATGGACGAAAAGAGCATAGTTGTGGGCAGAGGGTCGGCAAGCCATTACCTGTTGCGCTAGAGTGAACATTTCGTCCTTATCAACCTTCAGTAGTTGCACTTGCTCTTCCAGTTCCTCGATTTTTTTCTGCTGCTTTTGTTTCTCTTTCTCTATCTGCTCCATGTAATTGGTAACTATTTTCACGGCTTGCTCACGAACTCCCCTCACTACTTCTCGGTGGGCTTCCATAGGTATGGTCCCCAGTTGAAGGCGAGATGTAGTGACTTGCCACTTCTGAATCTTTGTAGTCATAAAAAATTCTCGTGCCTCAATCAAATGCAAAAACGACTCGGTCTGTGTAGCCGCGGAGGTTGTGGGCCTATCTTCGGTTTGCGTTGTTGCTGAAATGGTTTCGGCCCCAAGTTTTGCAACATTCTTCTTATGCCTCCTCACTTTTCTTCGTAAGCGTAGTACCTGCCTCCTTAGCTTGATGATTTCCATTTTTAGCTGCATGTTTTCTCTAAACTGTGACTGGTACCTTTCTTTAAGAGGAGGCCTTCTTTTTGCACATTGCTCAATAAATTCTTGTTTGACAGTGACCTCCTGCACTGGTTTTGCAGCTGGTGTGGGGTTTGGTGGATTGACGTCGACAAATTTGTCAACCGACTCTTGCTTTACCTTGACTCCCTCTGTTTGTTCCTCAACTTGGGCAATAATCCCAACATCTCCTCCTTCAGGTCTCTGGACCTCCACATCTTCTCTTGGTGGCTCTGGAGTCAATGTAGGCCTTTGCGGGGTAGTGTCTTCGACACCCTTTTCTTGCGACTGCTCTGCTTCCCGACTGTCTTCTCCTTCGGGTCTCGAGACCTCCACATCTTCTCTTGGTGGCTCTGGAGTCACTGTAGGCCTTTGTGGGGTAGTGCCTTCGACACCCTTTTCTTGCAACTGCTCCGCCACCCGACCATCTTCTTTCATCTGCTCAAAAGTTGTTTCTAGCCCCTGCGGGTTAGTTTCAACAACAACATTCTCCTCTAATGGCCTTGTCGAGATAGTATCGACCATAATTTCTTTAGTTTGTCCTTCGTTCAACACTGGTTCTTGTGTGGTAGTGCTGACCACCAATCCCTCAATTTGTGCAATTTGTTCACTAGTCGACACTGGTTCTTGTGTAATAGTGTCGACGATGGTGCCTTTAACTGCCCTACTAAATTGTAAGATTGGGGGAGAGGCTTTTTCCTTCACCAGGCGCCTAGGGGAACAAAACTTCCTTGCCCCTCTTGAAAAAGACACAAGAAGCGAAGAACGAAAAATGTTTTCTTCAATGTTCATTCTCTCAGTGCCTGCTGCCTCAGGCCCTCCTTCATTGTGTTCACTGGATGGTCTGTGCTCCCTTTTTCTTTTTCTACCCATGCTTCTTCCAGTTTATCCTCTTGCTCACTAGTCGACACTGGTTCTTGTGTAGCAGTGTCGATTGTGGCCGCTGTTTCTTCCAAGGGTTCCTTAATCACTTGAGCAGGTGAGGTTGGTTGTTTTGTATCGGCACCACTTGCAACTTCATCCAAAGGTTCTTCGTTCTCTTGGACTGGTGATGCTGGTTCTTGTGTGTCAGCACCACCTGCAATTTCATCCGTGATAATGACAAGTCATTACTGCATTTTAATTATGGCATCCTTGTATTTATTATAATACCTCCCCCCAACTAAGGGATGACCGTCCACAGTCATTTCGAGTCATGTCAAATGAATTATCGATCAAATCCACAAAGTCGATAGGGGACGTACTTGGTGACTTACCTTAACGGAGTAACAACATCGGAGGGAGTAACATCACCTGAGGAGTAACAACATCGGGGGGAGTAACAACACCCTAGGAGTAACACCGCTTGAACACTAAGTTGGAGTCGCCATGAACAGAGTAACAACACCACAGTACTTAGACGAAATCACCATAGAGTTGTTGATTTGCAGTAGCATTGAATCTGTTCTAGACATGAAAATTGGTGGAGAGGGTAAAGCACATGAGATCTCCAAGACCCAGAAATGGTTTAGACAGATTGTACCCAGTTTGGGAGATATTAAAATAATTAATATTTTTAATGGAGTTCCTAAGTCTAAACTTAGGAAAAATAAGAGATTAATGGGTATTAATATAACACTGGGTTAGAAGGTTCCAAAAGTCATGGATCAAGCCAAATCTGATCTTAGCCATTGATTAGAGATTTAGTCTCGGTCGTTGAAAGACCAACGAGAAAAATATAAGAAGAGGCTTGAGGGTCAGTTGGAGAATACACCAGAGTGATCAGTCATTCATTTTGCTAGAGCAGGGTTGCTAAGAAAAGTTGAATTAGTGATCAACAATGAGGGGCAGTGAGTACTGGGCAGAGAGGCAGAGACAGTATTGAGAGACCAGCGCAGAAGCAGGGAGAGCGAGAGAAACAGCCAGTTCAGGCCACACAGAGCCCAATAGAGACAATGCAAAGGCCATAGTGACTGCGTCATTGATGCAGAGGCTGTTGGAGTGACGCAGAGGGTCCCAGAGGCTGCGCAGTGCCTCAAAGGGTTGACGCAGAGGGTCCTGGGGCTAACGTAGGTTAGCAGGAGGCTGACAGAGAGGCCAGAAGGGCCAGCGCTAAGCTTCAGTTGTACCGGAGAGGGTTTCGTGGGACAGGTTTTCTGAATACCTATTTACGAATATAGAGGTATTGCTGCCGTGTATTTTTCTCTATTGGGTGAGCCGGTTAGGAACCCAGTTGTACTCAAGGAAACACTGCATAATAATATACCCTCAAAATAGCTGCACCGGTTTTCCTGCATTGGGTTTCTTCGGGGATATTAGTCCAAAAATAATAGTGTCACTTGCGTGTTTGTTTTCTTTCAGCTGTTGATTTGTAGATGTTGTGACTGTATTGTGTTTTTTCGATATTTAAATGTTTTAAATAACTTGTTTGAATTTAAACAAGTAGAAGAAATAAACTAGTAGAATACAAATTAATTTTCTAACGGATAGAATTAGAAATTCAACATGGTATCAGAGCGTGGTTGCAGATAACAGGAGAGCTGAAGGCATCAGTTGAGTAGAGCATTTGCAGCAGAATCAGCTGTCCCGAGTGATAGTAGTTGATCCTTGTAGAAGCAACAGAGGAAGGCTTGACGCAAAGGGACTGCGTCATCAGTTTGGGCCAGA
>APFE031141447.1:257840-271062 GCA_000404065.3 Pinus taeda
GACTTTATTAAAGTCACTTTAAAATTAGTCTTTAGTAACTTTATCACTTAAAGTCACTTTTAAATTAGATTTGACTTTATAAAAATTATAAAGTCACTTTAAGAGAAAAATTAAATTCTTATGGACACTTTTCCCTAGGCCAAAGATCAAAGCCTTAGGGAACCATTTGTCCTCCGGTACCAAATTTCAACAGATAGCTAGGATAAATGCTTTTATTAATATAATTTGTGCAATGAAATAGATACAATATATTAATGGTTGCAATCAGTTGCCAAGCACCAACTTGGACTTTTGTGAGGCTCCAACCTCTAGAGCACCAACTTTGTTTTTCCAAGGCAACAGTCCTGGTCTTAGGAGCACCAACTCCCAAGGACTCCAATCCTTTCAGTTCTGAGGCTCCAACCTCGCGGGCTCCAACCCTTTATTATAAACTATTATAATCTGTGTTGCTGTAGTTCTCTGCTCCCAAGCTTGCTGAGCTTATGCTTCACTTCCGTTCTCCTGCTTCTCCTGCCTCTACTTGAACTTCGGCTTCCTCTAACTCTGATTATTCACACACACTCTACCCTTTTCTCGTTTTCATGTTTTATGTATTCCTGATGCCTCTGATTGTTGGTTTCTGCTGGCTCTTCGGCTTCCTCAACGCTTGCTTCAGCTTCCTCTGCGCTTGCTTGCCTCTTCGGCTTCCCGATTCTTCATGTTGCTTTGGTTTCCTCTGTGCTGGCTTGTCCTTCGGCTTCCCGGCTTTTGGCTTCCTCTGTCTCTTCAAGTTCACCAACACTCTAGGGACACGTAAATTCAAAAGAGAGGACCGAAATACATAGAGAAAAAAATGTTGCATATTAAAAACTGTAACAGAGCCCCTTTTTCAATAATAATATGCATACACAGGACTTTATTGTTTTATGGATAGACTGTACCAATAAGGAGGTCCCACTTGCCACGTCACCATCGCAATCGCAATCGCCATCATTCAGGCCTACTGAACTATCGGAACCGTTATTTATGCATTTTGGCTTTCAAAACCCTGGGTAATACAATTATTTGAAATACACAGGAATATATGGAAAAACCCGACCAAAACGCTTAAGGCTGGACTTCAAATTCATTACACTCGCATCTATAACTGCATTAGGTCTGCTCCTCCACAACGTTATCGCAATCGGTAGTCGCGGCTTCCGGAGGTCTTTTATAAGTCGAGCCCATGACAACGTCGATGGCCGATGGCTGATTCCCCTACGGATGCGATATGATGTTAAGCTGTAGTTGATAACCCTTTAGGTCCGTGTATAATCGCAATCACAATTTATATCGCCATCCCTTTATAACTTGCAATGGATAACTCCCGACATGGCGGACGCGATATAGCATTAAGTCAAACTGTAATGTTGCAGCGGGTCCACAACATATCGCAATTCACATGATTTAATGGGGCAAGGCTTAGAGCCCAAATATAACGATACATATGAGATACACTTAAAACCCGCTTTGAAGCACTTAGCCAGACTTCTGTTGTTTATACACTTGGACATATATGTCTCATTGGGTCCACACATGTATATCGTTGTCGGGGGTTTCAGGTAGTGGCTCATAATAGAACCCGCCGATTATAATTTCTCCGATATATATATTTTCTGCCTCCGATAGTGTATTATGATATATATATATATATATTTTCCGCCTCCGATAGTGTATATTGCATATATATATTATATGCTGCTCCGCCTTTGCCTTTAGCCTCTATGTCTTCCGCTCTTCCTCTATGCTCCTCTAATCGGTCTTCCTTTGGATTTCGATAGTTCTTTTGTGGCATATATTACCCCCGATACTCTTGATATGCCTTCTCCTGTAGCTCTGATAGCTCTATTTTGCTCCTCCGATAGCCTTGCTTTGCTCCTCTGATATGCTTTACTTTTATATTCTGCAATACTCCTTTTTTGATGAATTCCTCTTCCTCTAATGCCTTGACTGTCTTGGCTTTCCTCTAGCTCCTAGAATATTGCCATATTGACATCAATGACAATCTATGTCAACAGAAGGAAGCTGTGGGCAGTTTGCGGGAGCGAAGCTAGTGGGGTACTGTGGTTAGAACGTACCTAATAGGGCAAGACCAAGGTAGAGGAAGTTGCTGCCTAGGCGGATTTCTAGCTAAGGAATCTGGACTAGTGTTGCAGTTGCACAGATGATTGGAGAGGGGCAACTTGACGGTTGACAGAAGGATTTCAAAGAGGGAAATCGGGACTCAGAGAGAGTCCAGAAGAGAAATTCTAGACGGGAAGTAGAGAGACACAGCAGCAGTCGAACCGAGAACATCTAGGCGGGAAGTAGAGAGACTCAGAGGAATCGATAGAAGAGCAGCGAGATGGCCGTGAATGGGCTGAGAGATTACGACAGGTTGGACGGAGCGTCCAACTTTGTGGTCTGGAAGGCCATGATCTTGTCCATTCTAGATAGACATCGTATCGAGGGCTTCGCCTTGAGAGTGATTGATCCAAGGATGTTTTCGCTTATAGATGTATAGAAAAGAATTGCGTATAAAATTGCAGCTTAACACATAAATGTGCACATATGAAAAGAAGAAGAAGACACATAAAAAGGCACAAAAAAGAACACCAAGGCTTGATAACGGAGTTTGTCCAATCTGGACTATGTCTCCGGGCCTAGCTCAACAATGGGGAGGCCTTTCTTATTAAATGGCATGAATAAACAGAACTACATTCATCAATCTGTCCATGAAGAGGCTTATACCTCCAATCTGCCTGATGGCTATGAAATGAATGCCTGAGGTGGCGTGGTGTGTAGCACCAAAGCTTCCCGTCGCTGTAGAAGGGACTGAAATTGTGTAACTGTTCAAAACAGCTCAACAGATGCTTTCTGTCTCTGCAAAACAACATGCTGCAACCATAAGAAAACCTACTCCTTGCTCTTTCCAACGATCCTCTTTTATAATGGATTCTCAGACAGGATCCCATCCCAATCGGGGCTTGTCTGGCTCTTAATAGAGGCTGGTAGAGTGGAAGAATCGGCGGGTGCAACTGCCTCTCAAAAATGGTCTTTTATTGTTGAAACGATGAAGCTTCAAAATCCCGAAAGACACTGCAAATCTGCCCAAAAACCATATACCTGGACCTCAAAAATTATAAAATCGGGCTTATAGTCTGTATCGGGTCCGTGCTGAAGTTGCAGATCGGCATATTACTATGTCCCTAACCTGGTCCTTGGGAATGATCGACCCTCGCACATATGTTGCCCGACAGTATGTTGGAAGTTCGGCCGATCGGTGTATCGCCGATTTGACTGCTCGATCGCCGATATAGCTTATACATAGATGTATGACCACCGATTGTGATGACCTCCGATCCGCCAATCCGATTTGATCGGAGATCGACGATCAAGGGTTCCATGGTCCAATGCTTAAGTCCATCCTCATGCGACCTCCGATTGCGATTTGCCTTTAAGGCTTTAAGACCCATTTTTCAAAGGAAATTCCTCATTCTCTTAAGGATTGAAGAGCCCTTCTTTTTGCAATAACTTCATAATCTGGACTCGGATTGAAGTACCATTTGCGCCATTGGAATCAGGAAGACGAGATCTACATCCTAGTCTTGAGTTGACTTCATTCTGCCCATTTGGATTTTCTAAGTTTTTCCATGCCATTATATCTGAAGATCCACCTGGATCAATCCTTCCCATTGAGGAGCTTTTGGATTGCCAAAAGCTTTTCATTAGTTAATTGACAAGTGAGGGAACTGTGCCTTCACTTTCGCTTTCTCCAGCCATCTGGCCTTGCTGGGATGCATTCCCTTGAATCCAACTCGAAGGTACTCTACATCTCCTTGCTGTGAAGTCGTGGTTTTTCTGTCGAGGATGATGTCTTCGGGCAACTCATCGAGATATTCTGGTGCAAAATCATTGATGGTAGGAACGGTGCCCACCTCATCAATGTCCAAGATCAAAGGTGGTTCAGGTTCTCCACATTCACTACTGAGTACATTTGCATATATACTGGCAAGTCAAGACGAAAGGCATTGTTCCCAATCTTCTCCAATATGGTGAATGGTCCATACCGGATTGGCCGCAACTTCTTTCCTTCTCCCTTCATCCTGTCTTTGCTGATGTGGAACCACACCTTGTCACCCACTTGGAATTGATGGTCGACCCGGTGTTTATCGTGTCGAGCCTTGTATTGGGCTTGACTTTTCTCCAACTGTTCTTGCACTGCTTGGTGAATCATTAGGATTCGCTGAATGAACTGTTGAGCTTTGTCTTTATCATTACGTCCACTGGAGCCATCCTCCCTTCCGAAGACCATGTCTAAAGGGTCCTTTGGCAGGTAACCAAAGCATGTCTCGAATGGTGCAGCATCAATGAATGCACTGCTCGATTGTAGGAATGCTGTATATAGGGGAGATGTTCATCCCACGACTTGGGATGCTTCCCACAATAGCCTCGTAATAGGTGTACCACGTTACGGTTAACAACCTCTGTCTGCCCGTCGGTCTGCGGGTGAAATGCCGTGCTTCTTTTCAATTTGGTGTCCATCATTCTCCACAAGCTGGTCTAGAACTCCCCAAGGAAGCGAGAGTCTCAATCTGACACAATTGATGTGGGTAATCCAAGTGAACCCAAACATATTGGAAGAAAAGAGAAGCAGTCTGCTCTATTAGTAATGGCTGCTTTTACAAGGCATAAGAATACACATTTTGCTAAACCGGTCAACGACGACATACAAATAGTTGTGACCCTTCCTAGACAAAGGTAGACCTCCTACAAAGTCCATTGACACACTTTCCCATGGACGACTCGGAATAGGGAGTGGTGTGTAGAGCCCAAGTTTTCTATTAGAGGGCTTTGAAATAAAACACATCACACAACCCTTTACATAGTGAGTCACAATGTTTTTCATATGAGGCCAAAAACAGAATCTTTGTACATGACTTAAAGTCTTCTTGACACCAAAGTGTCCAAACACAAGAGAGGTTTGGGCTTCTCGAATTACATGCACTCTTTCTCTTGTGGTAATACACAATTTACCAAGGTGATACAACAATTTCCCCTACAAGTGATAGTTATCCACCAGAGGAAACTGTTGAAGAAAGCCCATCCACTTGAAATGACGAGTTTGCTGCAACTTGGTTTGTGACTGAAGGTACTGCAAGGGTTGATGATTTGTATGGATGATGGTCTTCTTGCCAATCAAGTAGTGTTTCCACTTTTTCCACACTCTGCACCAAGGCATAAAGCTTCATGTCTTAGGTGGGATAGTTTATCACAATTTGAGAAAACTTCTCAGAATGGTAACAAGTTGGCTTCTTTTGCTGCATCAGTACAACTCTCATGGCATAACCACTGACATTGGTTTCGATCTCAAATGGCTGTTGGAGATCGGGTAAGGCTAACACTGGCACGGCGCTAATTTTCTCCTTCAATGTTTCGAAGGACTTCTGCTGTCTTCCTCCCCATTGGAAGACCTGTTTCACACTTGTCAATGTGTGCAAAGGTGCTGCAATAATAGAGAAATTAGCAATAAATCTCCTCCAATTCTGGACTGCACCTAGAAAGCTATGGACCTCAGTTACAGTAGTAGGCTTAGGCCAATTTGCAATTGCTTCAACTTTAGCGGGATCAATTTTTAACTGACCATGACCAACAATATGACCTAGGTAACCCAAAGAGGTTTTCCCGAACTCACACTTTCACAATTTTACAAAGAGTTTTTCTTTCTTTAGCACATCAAGCACTTTCTTTACATGACTCATGTTCAAACTAATATATCATCTAAATATACAAGAACAAACTCATCAATGAAGGGCTGAAATATATTATTCATAACCCACATAAAGGTGGCTGGAGCGTTGCAAAGCCCGAATGGCATTACCATCCATTCGAACAGCCCCTGCTTGGTTTTGAAAGTGGTTTTCCACATGTCCTGCTCCGCAATTCGGACCTGCAGATAGCCACTGCACAGATCCAATTTTGTGAAATATACAACACTTTTTAATTGATCCAATAAATCATCTATGCGTGGAAGGGGATAGCGATCTTTTACTGATATTTTGTTGAGTGCGCAGTAGTCCATGCACATCCTCCAGCTGCCGTCCTTCTTCAACACTAGAACAATTGGCGACCCACATGGAGAGGAGCTCGGCCTAATCATGCCTTGGTCTAGCAATTCCTGCACTTGACACTTGATCTCCTGCATTTCGATTGTTGACATTTTGTACATGCCGATATTCGGCAGAGAGGCGTCATACAACAGGGGGATCTGGTGTTGGATCTCCCTCTGTGGAGGTAGTACTCGCAGCTCTTGAAACAATGCATTATAATCAGCAATTAACTCCATCAATTCTTGTTTATGCTTACCATCGCAGCCTTGGAATGCGTCTGCGAATTCGGCATCCTTTACCCTGACGCCCATAAGCATGCATGCCTTGTTGGAGTTCACCAGCCGTTTCATCTGCCCAACGCTTACGAGGCTGGTGTTAATTTTGTTTTGATGAGCCCACACTATGTATTCTACTCCATCCTTAGTGATGTGGTATTTATTTTCATGGCGGAAAAAGACAACTTTTCTGTCATACAGGTATGGGCTCCCTAATACCATGCCACAGACATCCAGCGGTATAACATCCATCTCTACTTCATCTACCAGCTTAGAAGTAATCACAAATTTTACCTTGCACTGTTGGGTTACATTCAATTTAGCTTTATCATGTATCCATCCCAACGGGTAAGGCTTTGGGTGCGGTTTTGTTTCCAAGCCTAGCTTCTTTACCATAGATTCTGCAATTAAATTTGCTTGGGACCCCGTATCAAACAGAGTCTCTACTTTGGTATGGTTTACTACAACTCTAATATGAAATAATTCAATCCTTTTTCTATCATTTGAAATGGACTCATCTACAGAATTGGTGCTTCCTTGCGGTTTAGAATCAACAGGAGGCGTAAAGGTACCTTTTGTTCCCGCTGTTGTGACCAGTGCTTCATCTCCTGAATCTGATCCAAGGTCTTGCTATGCTGCTGCCACTGTGTTCTGCTTCCCTTTTCCTCCATACTTCTTTGGACGTTTCTCTGGGTGCTGCTTCCAATAGTGATCATCATCGTGGCCTTCTTTCTTGCAATGATTGCAATAAGGCCGCTCTCCTTCTTTGGCTGTTGTTGTTTTCTTTTCCTTCCCTTTCCATTTCGCTTTGGATTTGCCATTGGGAGGTTTGAACGGTGGTTTTCTGGATTGGTCCTCTCTTTCATTCCTGCCCCTGTTTTCAATATGAATTGCTTTCACACTAGCTGCGTCAATAGTGGTTGGTTCAAACAACAATAATGAATGCCAAATATAACTATGCAGTGAGCCAATATACTTAGTTACAACTTCAGGTGTATCTAATGCAATACCCAAATTCAGTGCTTGCTTCCTAAATTCTTCTGTAAAACTCTGAACATCCTACCCTTTGCCTTGCCTTAAGTATTGCCAATTCATTAAAGCTTTTTGTTTGTATCCAAAGGGATAAAACTGTTCCTTTAACGCAGAAGTAAAAGAAGACCATGAGGAAAAAATCTTACCCACATTTTTATTGCTCTGCAATTTACTCTCCCACCAAATGAGAGCTGTGCTGCCCAGCTATAGGGAGGCTAGTTGGATTTTCGCCTCATCCTCTACGATTTGCTGAATCCTGCAATAAACCTCAATCTGCCTGATCCAAATTGTTAAGCTTTTCTGCGCTACTTTCACCATTAAATAAAGGAAGATCAAATTTAACATCTAATTTAAAAAAAGGTTTCTTTGATGCATCCTTTGGATTTCTCTAATTATGGTGGTGAGGGGAAGAAGAACCTTCACTACCAGAAAGAGGAGGGGGTTCTTCTCCATCATTCCCATGTGTTGAACCTTGTCCTTCTAGATTCCTCTCTTCAGCTTTTTCCAGTCTTATAACCAGCTGACTGATATTCTCTGCCATTGAATAGAAAGTCTTTCTGAAATTGTGCTCCTCTTCAATACGAGCTTCCTCTTCAGCCATGTTTCTTCTTCAAGGTGCATGCCCTACTTCTGGATCGAAAGGTTCTAGATTCCCTTCGCCTCTTTGAAGCCTACCTCTTGTTAGCATATAAACATGCAATTCACATTTAAAAAGCCCTGCTCTGATACCACTTGATCCAAGGATGTTTTCGCTTATAGATGTATAGAGAAGAATTGCGTATAAAATTGCAGCTTAACGCATAAATGTGCACATATGAAAAGAAGCAGAAGACACATAAAAAGGCACAAAAAAGAACACCAAGGCTTGATAATGGAGTTCATCCAATTTGGACTACGTCTCCGGGCCCAGTTCAACAATGGGGAGGCCTTTCTTATTAAATGGCATGAATAAACAAAACTACATTCATCAATCTATCCATGAAGAGGCTTATACCTCCAATCTACCTGCTGGCTATGAAATAAATGCCTAAGGTGGCGTGGTGTGCAGCACCAAAGCTTCCCGCAGCTGTAGAAGGGACTGGAATTGTGTAACTGTTCAAAATAGCTCAACAGATGCTCTCCGCCTCTGCAAAACAACGTGCTACAACCATAAGAAAACCTCCCCCTTGCTCCTTCCAACGATCCTCTTTTATAATGGATTCTTGGACAGGATCCCATCCCAATTAGGGCTTGTTTGGCTCTTAACAAAGGCTAGTAGAGTGGAAGAATCGGTGGGTGCAACCGCCTCTCAAAGATGGTCTTTTATCGTTGAAACGATAAAGCTTCAAAATCCCGAAAAACACTGCAAATTTGCCCAAAAACCATATACCCGGACCTCAAGAATTATAAAATCGGGCTTATAGTCTGTATCGGGTCCGTGCTGAAGTCGCAGATCAGCATATCGCTGTCCCTGTCCTGGTCCTCGGGAATGACCAACCGCCGATTGCTGATATCGGCGTCGACTGATCGCGTCGGCACCCCGCACATATGTCGCCCGACAGTCTGTTGGAAGTTCTGCCGATTGGTGTATCGCCGATCTGACTGCCCGATCGCCGATATAGCTTATACATAGATATATGACCGCCGATTGTGATGACCTCTGATCCGCCGATCCGATCTGATCGGAGATCGGCGATCGGGGGTTCCATGGTCCAATGCTTAAGTCCATCCTCATACGACCTCCGATTGCGATTTGCCTTTAAGGCTTTAAGACCCATTTTTCAAAGGAAATTCCTCATTCTCTTAAGGATTGAAGAGCCCTTCTTTTTGCAATAACTTTATCATCCAGACTTGGACTGAAGTACCGTTTGCGTCGTTGGAATCAGGAAGACGAGATCTACATCTTGGTCTTGAGTTGACTTCATTCTGCGATTTGGATTTTCTGAGTTTTTCATGCCATTATATTTGAAAATCCACCTGGATCAGTGATGGCTATCCTAGTTGACTCGGTAGCCAATGAAAGGTACGAGGAGGCAATGGCTAAAGCAAAGTGTATCATCCTTGATGGGGTCAAGGATCATGTGGTCCCACATATTGCCGAGAAGGAAACGGGAAAGGAAATGTGGGACTCTTTGAAGACATTGTACTAGCATACTTCCGTGCAAAGGAAGATGCTCCTGGAGAATCAGCTAAGGTCATACCAGATGGAAAAGGAAGCGCAAATAGATGTCTTCCTCGGTCGGTTGAAGGAGATCTGTAACCAACTAACTTCCATAAGGGCCACGCCAAATTAGGAGTTAATGGTTAGGACTGAACTTAACGCAACCTCCGAGGATTGGGAGACATTTGTCCAAAGCATACTAGGGAGGGCGAGTCTTCTAGATTGGGAAGAAATGTGGGTGGCTCTTCGTCGGGAAGAGATCAGATGACTGACCAAGATGGGGAGTAGTAGTAAAGGGGTCAGGATCAAGAAGGAAGAGGAAGAGGATGTGGCTCTGGCATCTGCGGGAAAGTAAGAGAAGTGGAAGAAGAAGGACCTCTCCAAGTTCAAGTGCTTCCACTGTGGGGAACTGGGTCACTATGCAAACCGGTGTCCCAGGAAGAAGAACAAGGGAGAGGATTTTGATTCTAAGGCAGCGCCAGTGAAGGCAGAGAAAGAAGTCGAGGAGGATGATGATTGTGCCATGAGTGCTCATGTGCCACTTGAGAAGAAGTGGGGAGACATCGAGATGTAGTCAGCAGACTACAGGCAATGAGGGGCAGGATCCTTGAGGTACCCAACCTCTTGGATTATACCTTGCTACGGGAGCCTTGAAGAGGAGTAGCAGGACTGGCTTATGTCGTTAGAGATGGATGCGGATGAAGCAACGAAGAGTGCTACAGTGCAAGAGTCCCCAGGCAGCGCGAGGCTAGCAGGCTATAGCAGTGTGAGAGGCACAAAAAGTGTTGCAACAGTGCAGGATGGCACAGAGAGGTTTGTTGCGGTGCAAGATGCAGGGAGTTGTTGCAGCAACGTAGAGGTCAATAGAGGGAGCACTTGTTAGCGGCAGAGGGAGCTTCAGCATCGGGAGTGTTTCTAGCCTAACAGGGATGTCAGAAGTTGGGTGGATCAGTTACTTACTTCTCAGTAACTAAGTTGCAGTGCAGTAGTAGTACGTAGTAGCACGATGTAGGATGATGATAGTGGGATGCAGTGTTGGGAGGAAGGACCAGCAGCAGCATGGATGCAGAGGGAGCTGTCGTACGGATGCAGCAGTGGTAGTGGCAGGGCCATGGGCAGCATTACAAGATGCAGTAGTGCAGAGGATGTTGGGTAGGGAGGCCTAGCATCAACCCAGGTATAGGTGCCAGATAATCAGAGTAATGCTTAGTGAGGAGTATTACTAGAGCACAGTCCTCACTAAGAGGGAATGTTGATTTGAGGTAGCATCGGATGTGCTCTAGCCATGAAAATTGGTGGAGAGGCTAAAGCACATGAGATCTCCAAGACCGAGTAATGGTTTGGACAAATTGTACCTAGTTTGGGAGTATTAAAATAATTAATACTTTTAATGGAGTTCCTAAGTCTAAACTTAGGAAAAATAAAATATTAATGGGTATTAATATAAAACTGGTTTAGAAGGTTCCAAAAGTCATGGATCAAGCCAAATCTAATCTTAACCGTTGGTTATAGATTTAATCTCGACCATTGAAGGACCAACGAAAAAAATATAAGAAGAGGCTTGAGGGTCAGTTGGAGAATACCCTAGAGTGACTAGGCATTCATTTTGCTAGAGCGGGGTTGCTAAGCAAAGTTGAATCAGTGATCAACAACGAGGGGTAGTGAGTACTGGGTAGAGAGGCAAAGATAGTACTGAGACACCAGCGCAGAAGCAGGGAGAGCAACAACAGCAGTCAGTTTAGGCCATGCAGATCCCAACAGAGACAATGTAGAGGCCAGAGGGACTACGTCATCCACGTAGAGGCTGTTGGAGTGACATAGAGCGTTCCAAAGGCTGCGCAATACCTTAGAGGGCTGACGTAGAGGGTCCTGGGGCTAACGCAGGTTAGCAGGAGGTAGACGCAGAGGCCAAAAGGGCTAGCACTGAGCTTCAGTTGTGCCAGAGAGGGTTTCGTGGGATAGGTTTTCTGAATACCTGTTTCCGGATATAGAGGTATTGCTCGTGTATTTTTCTCTGTCGGGTGAGCTAGTTAGGCACACAGTTGTACTCAAGGAAACAATGCATAATAATATACCCTCAGAATAACTGCATCAGTTTTCTTGCATCGGTTTTTTCCTGGGACATTTGTCCAAAAATAACGGTGTCACTTGTGTGTTTTTTTTCTTTCAGCTGTTGATCTATAGATGTTGTGACTATATTGTGTTTATTTCGGTATTTAAATGTTCTAAATAACTTGTTCGAATTTAAACAAGTAGAAAAAATAAACCAGCAGAATACAGATTAATTTTCTAACGGATAGACTTAGAAAATTCAACATGGTATCAGAGCGTGGTTGTAGATCACAGGAGAGCTAAAGGCATCAGCTAAGCAAAGCATTTGCAGCAGAATCAGTTGTCCCGAATGACAATAGTTGATCCTTGTAGAGGCGACAGAGGAAGGGTTGATGCAGAGGGATTGCGTCATCAGTCTGGGCCAGAGAGAGGCCAACGTTGAGGTTGAGGAGGGTAGAGAGAGGTTCACGCAGAGCCACGCAGAGGAGGGTTGGCGTAGTTGGCTAAGGTTGTTGTTTTGCCGGTGCCGGGATTGTGCAGAGCCAAGAGGCTCAATCCTTCAGTTGTTGGGGTGAAGGAAGATGTGGGTAGTTTGCGGGAGCAAAGCTAGTGGGGTATTGTGGTTAGAACAGTACCTAATAGGGAAAGACGAAGGTAGAGGAAGTTGTTGCCAAGGTGGATTTCTAGCCAAGGAATCTGGATCAGTGTTGTAGTTGCACAGACGATTGGAGAGGGGTAACTTGACGGTTGGCAGAGGGATTGCCAAGAGGGAAATCAGGACTCAGAGGGAGTCCAGAAAAGAACTTCCAGACTGGAAGTAGAGAGACTCAACAGGAGTCGAACTGAGAACTTCTAGGCGGGAAGTAGAGAGACTCGGAGGAGTCGACAGAAGGGCAGCGAGATGGCCGTGAATGGGCTAAGAGATCAGGACAAGCTGGACAGAGCGTCCAACTTTGTGGTTTGGAAGGCTAGGATCTTGTCCATTCTAGACAAACATCGTATCAAGGGCTTCGCCTTGAGAGTGATGGCTATCCCAGTTGACCCAGTAGCTAATGAAAGGTACAAGGAGGCAATGGCTAAGGTAAAGTGTATCATGCTTGATGGGGTCAAGGATCATGTGGTCTCACATATTGTCGAGAAGGAAACTACGAAGGAGATGTGGGACACTTTGAAGACATTGTACCAGCATACTTTCGTGTAGAGGAATATGCTCCTGGAGAATGACCTAAGGTCATACTAGATGCAGAAGGGAGAGCAAATAGATGTCTTCCTCGGTCGGTTGAAGGAGATCCGTGACCAACTGACTTCCATAGGGGCCACACTGGATCAGGAGTTGATGGTAAGGACTGCACTTAACGCAGTCTCCGAGGATTGGGAGACAGTTTTCCAGAGCATACTAGGGCGGGTGAGTCTTCCAGATTGGGAAGAACTGTGGGTGGCTCTTCGTCAAGAAGAGATTAGACGATTGACCAAGACGGGGAGTAGCAGCAAAGGGGTCAGGATCAAGAAGGAAGAGGAAGAGGATGCGACTTTGGCATTTGCGGGAAAGCAGGAGAAGTGGAAGAAGAAGGACCTGGCCAATGTCAAGTGCTTCCACTGTGGGGAACTGGGTCACT